>SZWC01001915.1:8395-22385 GCA_023375785.1 Penium margaritaceum
CCAATAACAAGATTAAGCCTGCGGCCGGCCAAGGTGACGTGGGCATAGAGGTGGTGGTTGGTGGTAGAAGGGTCTAGTGCTTATTCAATATGTGCAATGTGTCCCTGGCCTGGCTGATGTTTTGAGTGTGAGCCGCTTGGTAGACAAGGGGAATGGGACACTTCAACAGCCGTAGCAGGTAATTACATCTCCATTGTGGGCGTGATTGGATGCGTTTGAAAGCTTTGATCACAGGAAGTAAGAATCTGATGTAATCTCACCATGATAACCAACCATTAACGGTCTTTAGCCCTTCTCGGTTTTCTGCAACCTGGATTCTGCCAGCATTCTGCTCCCTTGGTGTTGTGGCGACCCAAAGCACACACACCTCTCTTGGATGTCTCTTTTCCCTAAGCAGCCGCGCACACCTGGTATGGATCAGAGCATGCCAGGATAGATTCCTGACAATTTTGTCAACTTCAAGTGGACAAAGAGAGGCTCCCTTGAGATGATAGGCTGAAGTTCTCATGTGCCAATGTGTTGTTGTCCTGTTCAAATAATATTCTGATGGAGTTGGTTTGCTGATGTGCTGATGTGCCGGTTTGCTGATGTGCTAATGTCCTGATGTACTGTTGTGCTGGTGTGCTGATGTTCTGATGTCCTGATGTGCTGATGCGCTGAAGTACTGATGCGCGGATGTGCTGATGTGCTAATGTGTTGGTGCGCTATTTTCCTGGTGAGTTGATGTGCTGATGTGTCTGCAGAGATGACTCTTTGTGGTACAAAAGCAACTTACGTTTCTCTTGCAAAACACCCATAATTTTTCTTTGCCTTTGACTTTAATGTGCGGATGGGATTGGTGTCTCACCAGGACCATTGTCTGTGTGGATTCTTCTCATCTGTGGTGGTCACACTCGATAGAGGCACAAGTTCCTTGATGGAGCTTGATCTACCGATCTGCTGCATTTCAGGCAGCAAGAGAAATTTATCATGAAAGCAACAGGACCTTGCGAGCCTGCTCATGATGTGCTGAGCTTTTCCAGACCTTGGCACTGGTGGTGGCAGCAACAGCAACAGCAGCAACAATAGCAGCAATGGCGGCGGCGACAGTAGCAGAAGAAGGAGGGAAAAGGAGGAGGAGGAGGAAGAGGGTTGAGGACAAGAAGGAGGAGGAAGAGGAGGAGGAGAGGAGGAGGAGGAGGAGGAGCAGGAGGAGGAGGAGGAGCAGGAGGAGCAGGAGGAGGAGTAGGAGGAGGAGGAAAATGAGCACGAAGACAAGGGTGTAAGGAGAAAGGGGAGGATCCTCTGAAGTAGCAGCAGTGGCAGCAGGGTGAGGATGGTCTCCTTCGACGGTGGCAACAGAAGCATCATCAGTAGAAGCAACAGTAGCAACAGCAGCAGCAGCAGCAGCAGCAGCAGCAGCAGCAGCAGCAGCAACAGCAGCAGCAGCAGCAGCAGCANGAGGAGGAAGGGGGAGGAGGAGGAGGAGGAGGAGGAGGAGGAGGAGGAGGATGAGGAGGAGCAGGATATTAACTCCCATGTATATGTATTTTTGTGTGGTTGTGAGTATGCAGGGTATGTTGGACCAGACGGTGGAGGTGACGCATGGTGAAAGGACGGCATCCCGGCACATCATCTTATCACTTCAAGATTCATGCCCTTGTACTGTCGTGTCCACTTCGACCATGTAGCCTATAGTCTCTCGTCCCATAACAACATTTACGTAGGGATGTGCTCGATAACAATCTTGAGAGACCTAGAATAGTTTCTCAGAGTGAAAAAGGTTAAGAAAAATGTAGGTTTTATTACTTTCTGCTTTTGTTGATGTGCCCCTGGGTTATCCGAGTTTGGAAACCTTTTTTTGAGGGACGTGCGAGGGCTTTTCCCTTACACTTCACACTGGGTGAGGATCAACTAGCGATCCTCACCCGTAATGGGGTGTCCTCTCTTGCTCAGGGAATTTTGCATTTCCACTAGATCCCACCGGACTGTTCTGGCTCTAGCGTACTCCCTAGTCCATCATTTGACCTGAAGTTTTTACAATCTGTTTGTTAAAGGGTTGTCATGGTATAAGAGCAGGTCTGTGGGCCTGAAACGGATGCAAGAGAGGGATAGCAAGCCAAACAAGGGATGACCAGGACAGGAAACGTGGTCAACCACGTTTGTTAAAGCCGCAAGCGGCTCTGCAGCGAGCGTAGGGACGTAAAACACGTCCAACAGAGGCCGCGCAAGCCGTGCTACAATCGTTGAGGAGGCGGAGCCACTTACACCCTGTGTGGTGGCGAGACAACCGCAACGTTTTGCTAGGTACCCCAAGGTTCACCCAACAGGGCGGGGACCACTAAGCTAGGGTGGGAATGTGCTAGGGAAGGGTCTGGAGACTCGTTGCAAACACCCCAACAGATTCTACGGAGTTCTCCCAGAGCTTAGGGCTCTCATCCAAAAATTAGGCCCAAAGTGGACCCGGAAAATTGCTGCCAAAAATTCCTTGATTGGCAAAGATCATTGTCTTGTCAAGTCCAGAACCTCCGACAGTGAGGATGTCAAATGCCGGGGATAGTGTAGCTCGTGGGAGGGTCGATGGTGCCCAAGGAGGTGACAGGGGTGAGCCATCCGCCGTGACCCTCACAGTTGCCGCCATAGCGCAACTGGGTTTGGGGTCCACAGCTAGGAACCAGAGACTTCCTAGCTTGGAAGGACCTATTCCTGGCCTGGTCCACCGAGCATTTTTTGGAGAGCTACTATCTCCATCCGGCCCCACCACTGATGACGTGCAAGTTCTTCTTTCTGCATTCAATGGACTTCATTACGCTCTTCCTGATTCGCAGTCATATACCTTGCACGAGTACCGTTTTGGGGGAAAGGTAGCGGATCCAGCGGACACCCGTACCAAATATCCTTGGCCACATGAGGCCAGGAAGCACCTGACTACTTGCCAGGAGGAACAGGGCATGACGCTTGTCATGAATTTGTGAGACAAGCTACGCAACCTCTTCCCCAAGCCTGAAGCACCTATAGCTTAATGTTGGGATGAGGCCATGGACATCTGGCAATGTCTACTTTGGTTGGATGCAACATGCTCCATCCTGGAGTGATGGGAAGTCATGCTTCTGCACTTGCGAGCTGTACAAAGAGTTTTGTCGCTAGGTTTTCTTCCGTTACCCAGTAGCAGAGATTGAGGGCATTGACTTGTCAGTCATCTTTGCTCAGCTCCGCAACTACAAGACATCCTCAAAGGGGAAGCCCATGATGTAGTAGGTACCCCAATAGCCTATGTGCATCAAGGCACTCCAGCTGGCCTAAGACCGTCCAGTGATGTAACTCACACACAGTCTAGAGTTAGTGGTGGAGGAAGGAGGGGCACCTTAGGCGCTAGCAATGGCGGCGGTGGGCGTAATCGTAGAGCTCACATGTGTAGCTTTTGCAACCAGGCAAGGCAATTCTGGCATCACTGCCCTGTCCTACAACACCAGATGATGGAAAGGCAGTAGTAGCAGCAACCACAGCAATGGAAGTGATAACAACTGCAGCTGCAGTAGCAGCAACGCCATTGGTCCAAGCCAGAGTACCCGCAGGAGCAGCAGCGCAAATGGTCTGAGCACCATCAGTTGTACTATCCTACTGCTAGTGAGAGCGGGCCACAAAGTAGGAAACCCGGTGTTACTACACCAAAACTGGCTCCCTTTTGGCGGGGTAACGTTTGGACCGCCGATGCTACAGTCGGTTTCCTTGCCATCAACATTTACACCACCCACCTACCACGGCCCCTACTACATGCCACCCTTCTTGAGCATACTCGTGCACGTACCAGAGTGGACCATGTGTATGTACAAAGAGACAGTTCAGGTACAAAATCCGGTTATTCAACCACTAGGGCTCAGTTGGACAGCTCTGCTGGAGTTTCAAATCCTTAAGACAACTACCATGACTCCCTCACACAACATCGCACAGCATCCAAGTGAGTGGCTAGGTCACACCCACGTTACAACATGCCATGCTCTTCCCATGCATGAGTGGTTCTTTGACACTGCTGCGTCACACCATATGTCTCTGCGTCATCAGTTGTTTGTTACCCTGCATACAGTGCATGGTGTGGATGGTATGAGAATTAGATCACGGGAGGTAATGCATGTTGAGGGTGTGGGCACAAGTGCATTGCAGGTGCCGGGGGTTGTGCTAGGGTTGACTAGCGTGCTAAATGTCCCATAGTTGAATTTCAATCTATTGTCCACTGGAAAGCTAGAAAAACAAGCCAACATGTCCACAATGGCGTAGAAGTAGCAATGCCTGCTCTATGATGCTAATGGTGATCTGTTGGTTGATGGGCCCCTTCATGTTGAGATGCTATTCCGACTTACTCTCTTTCCCCTTGTACAGGTACATTCACATCAATCACAAACTCATATTGTGACTGACATGGACATAACGCATAAAGAACTCATCCATCGTCGACGGGGACACATTCACACTGATGTTGTCACTGACATGTTGAAGCATGCACCTCCACATGGCATACATCCAACTAACTGTACCTGTGATCTCAAGGATGATTCATGTCTAGAGTTTCATGAGGGTAAGGCACACATACAAACATTTTCCCAGTCCTCTAGCGATAGAACATCACCCATTGATTTAGTTCATGCATACCTAACTTGGCCCATGCCTGTCTCTTCCCTTCAGTATGACTCACAATGTGTCTTGACCCTCACAGATGATTACAGCCGCTTTCACTGGATCTTCCTGTTAAAAACTAAATTAGATGCTTAAAGAGCCATCACAGAGTCGATAGCGCTAGTAGAACGATAGACAGGGGGTAAGATTCTAGTATTGTGAACTGACAGAGGAGGAGAATTCCTTGGGACCCTGACTAAGAAACTCAAGGTTAAAGGTATTGAGCATCAGAACACTGCACCTTACACACCACAGCAGACCTGTGTTGCAGAACGATGGCAGAGAACACTAGTTGACACACTCCAAACAATGCTCAGTGAATCTGGTCTGTTGTTCAGCTTCTAAAGGAGTACATCACTCAGGTCCATAACCGTGTTCCACAAGGTGCACTGCCTAAGGCGGTGACATCTTGGGAACACTGTTTTCGGGTGAAGGCTGACCTTCAACCAGCACTGGTATGGAAAACAATGGCATGTATGTGGTGTCCTCAACCTCAATGTGAAAACTAGCTGAGCCCTTGTGGGTGCTGGTGTGTGTTTGTTTTGATTTCTCATGCCTCATGCCTCAAGGCATGAATTCTTGGGGACCCCACGCACCATGCATTTGTCGAGAGTCAAGACGCTTCATTTTTGGAGCATATGCCATACAAAGAGTTCCACACTTCGTGGCAATCTCCACCCATGACACATTTTGAGCACTTCCCACAGTACGTGGAGTGTGGCTGCCTTTTTGTACATGGGCGAGCACAACGGCCCATCTGACCAGTGCAACAAGATCTTGGTTTAGGAACAGTCTTACCTGTTCCTACAGACCTGCTCATACCAACAGATCCCATGAGCACAAACTCAGGCATCCCGCCCTCCCCAGTTGGTCTGGATCACGTGGATAGGCAGACTAACACAGAGGTCACACCACCTGTCGAGCCCGTGCGGAGATCTCTGCGCTCCGTGCCTTGGGTTGATTACAAACAGGTTTATCACACTGTCGGAGTTAACAATGGGAAAACCTCTCAGATTGGACCACTAATGATAACATAGGCAAGGGGGCGTGCTAATGCTTTGGAGTGGGAGAATGCTATGATGGAAGACCCAAATGCTCTCTTGGAGCATGGCGTTCACGAACTAGTGCCCTTGCCACCCGGAAGGAAAACAATTGATGTGAAATGGATGTTCAAACTCAAACGCAACCTAGCCGGCCTGATTGAGAAGTACAAGGCCAGACTAGTGGCCAATGGGTTTCATCAAATACAAGGATTGGAATTAACTAACACCTATGCGCCTATCAATAAGTATGGGACAAGTCGCGCGTTGTTGGTGGTTGGGGCACATGAGGNACCACTAATGATATCATAGGCAAGGGGGCGTGCTAATGCTTTGGAGTGGGAGAATGCTATGATGGCAGACCTAAATGCTCTCTTGGAGCATGGCGTTCACGAACTAGTGCCCTTGCCACCCGGAAGGAAAACAATTGATGTGAAATGGATGTTCAAACTCAAACGCAACCTAGCCGGCCTGATTGAGAAGTACAAGGCCAGACTAGTGGCCAATGGGTTTCATCAAATACAAGGATTGGAATTAACTAACACCTATGCGCCTATCAATAAGTATGGGACAAGTCGCGCGTTGTTGGTGGTTGGGGCACATGAGGACTGGGACATCCACCAAATGCATGTAAAAAATGCTTCCCTCAATGGTCCTCTTCAAGAGGAACTATGCGTCAAACAATCGGTGGGCTTTGAGGATGGCATTGACAGGGTGTGGTTCCCATTGAAAGCGCTTCATGGTCTCAAACATGCCCTAAGGTGCTGGAACAAGGAGATTCCGTGCACATTTGAACTTGGTGGGTTCAAACAAAGCCTGTTTGGTCCCTCGTTGTTCCTTCAAAGGGTTGGTGGTGTACCAGTTGCCTTGCTTGTCTATGTTGATGATCTGTTCATCTTGTCTCCCTCACTTGCACTCATAGCACAGAGTATAGCACTACTCACAGCACACTACCGCATGACAGTTATGGGTGAATCACATGACTTTCTTGGCATGACCATCATTAGAGACATATCAGCACGCACACTTAATTTGTACCAAGGTGGATTATCATGCATCTCACCACACGGTTCCAACATCTAGTGAAGCATCTACCCTCACAGCAGTTACCCATGAGCTAAGATGCCTATGCACACCTGCTTGACGCACCGACCACCGACTATGGAACGGTCACTGCTGTGATGTTGTCAGTCATACACAGTTGTACAGTTGGTTGTGACCACTCGGTCGTGTCCATGCTCGTGCAGATCCTTGAGGCGGACCCAGCTGGAGACAGAGTTCCCTGAGGTGATGCTCCACCCACTAGAGGCAGCCTGGCAGCCTACCCAGTGTACCAGAGGGCTCCCACAGCCCACGGACTACAATTGGAGGTCTTCAGCATTTTCTCGGTGGACAGCCCTGCCAAGCTGATTTACATGTTTGTTTTCTTACACTCTCCGGCTGTTCCCGGACGTAGGCGTGTGACCAGTCATTGTGTTTGTCTTTTTGTCGTGCATCCGTAGGATCAGACGGCGCTCCGTTTGGACGCTTGTGCGCAGAATTATGGCCAAAACAGTGGTTTTGGGCCGGTTCAGGTTTGACAGGCACCGCCGTGTGCGCCACCCGCCGTGAGCCACGGCGGCTATTTNTGTTGTGGACCTGTCATTTGTTATCTCTCTCTGCATTAACTTCAGTTGAAGCTTGAGATACAAGTGCACGTGTCTCTCCCTACCCTTGCTGTCCCTTGCATGACCTGTGTGTCAACCAGCCAGACCCGTGCTGTCAGGCTAGCAAGCAGAAAGGCTAGGAAGCTTCCTGGAATATTCTCATGGTATCAGAGCAGGCGAGCCAGTGCTCGTCGTGCTGCGCAGCAAAGACGCAGCAGCTGCAGCAGCAGTAAGCAGCAGTAGTGGCAGCAGCCCACAGCAGCAGCAGCAGGTCCTGGGTGGACCCATCACCACCCTGAGTCGCTTGAAGCGACAAGAGCACGCAGCGACGCATATGCCATCATCCTGATGCGTCAGAAACCGCAACGGCAGGTTCGTGCTGCAGCTGCAGCGTGCCACAACGGCTTGAGGCCGTTGGAGCCCTTGCGCGCAGCAGCAGCCGGTCCGAGGCCGCCCGTGTGGCGACTTGGAGCCGCAAACCGGGCGAGCAACAGCACCATCAGCGAGCAACAGCAGCAGCGGCGGCCGTGGCCACTCAGGCACCAGAGGCACCAGTACCTTTTGTAGGTGCTGACTCCAGCCGTGCAGCTTCCTGGAAGCCGCACGGACGTGGAGGAGCCGCAGACGCAAATCGCGTCAGCCGCCATCCTCTCTTCACCCGCCTGTGCCGGACTCAAATAGCCACCNGCCTCATTTGGAGCTCTGTAGCCTCCAGCATTCACCGTTCCGCATCACTGATTTGAATTTTTCATTTTTTCGGCCTGAGCACAAAATCAGGTCGTTTTGGCCTTTTTCCCCACTTTTTGAAGACGAAAATTTCACCATTGTCTTCAGCATCCTCAGACGCCTCTGTGGTCTAAATTTTGCTTCATTTGGACAACCTTCATTTTTTAGTGGTGAAAATTTACATTTTTAAGTTTTCAGCACTTAGCCGATTTTTTGGTCAGAAGGTCGACTTTTGCCACCGTCCTGAATCGGCAAGAAACGCTGACGGTTCTGCGTTCGGACGACTTTCGCACCGCCTCAGCATGGAGCCGAGCAGCTCCAAGGGCAAGGAGCTGGAGGACACCGTCACGAGCGGGGGCCGCAGCCCACGCTCAAAGGCGATTGACTTCCTGCTGGTGGAGCAGTCGTCACTCCGCCAGCGCCAGGATGAGCAGTCAGCTATGCTGCAACAGATCCGCGATGCCTTGGTCTCTCTGTCTGGGACACGGGGACATCGGCCCAACAGAGAGAGAGAGAGGCAACCCCATCGACCCAGGAGTCTGCTGGCCCCACTGCCGCCCCTGCGCAGAGACGAGAGTCCATGGTCGAGGAGTGGGATCAGGCGCCACCTCCCACAGGGGAGGACGTGCTTCGCCGGCTGATGGAGCAGATGAGGAGCCTGCGCATTGAGACACCGGCGCCCAGTCCGAGGGGACAGCAACAGCACCAGCAGCAGCAGTAGCAGCAGACCGACCCGCGTCAGGTCTCGGGTGCTGCTGGAGAAGTAGGGTTGATGCCTTTCATGCCCTTCACACGCCCGCTCCTAGTACCACCAGAGGTCCAGCTCCCCACGAAGCGACGACCCAAGGACTTCGAGACTTCCCCGCCTTGCTACGACAGCAAGGCGGGGTTTGACTATTGGGAGGTGTTGTTTCAGGTATGGGCAGACTCAGAGGGAGTCTGGCCCTACTACCACAGCCAGTACCAGACAGCTGATCCGGTCCAGTCCCAGACGGTAGCGTGTGCCATGCGTGGACTGCTGTACGCAGTTCCACAGGAGACAGTGGTTGACTTCCGCCCCTTCCTGGGCGCGCCTGGGACAGGAGCAGGCGCAGACCCGCGCCGCGGCTGGGAGCTGGTGCTGACCCTTTTTGTAGCAGAGACTCACGCGACCCGGTCAGCGCGCCTTCGCGAGTTCCACTCCCTTCATCAGAGATCCTTGGAGTCAGCAGCTGATTATTGGCGTCGGGCCATGCGCCAGTACACTCGTCTGGGCACCGGAGGCGGCTCTCAGCTCTGGGCGCTGGACACCATCATGCTGGGAGTTCGCCCCGAGCTCACTGACACCTTCTCCCGCCTCGACCAGGATGTCCTCACGTCCATGTCTGACACCCTGCAGCTGTTGCCCTGGGCGCAGCGGTACTTCATCCAGGTTGCGACAGCTAACGAGGTAGCCCGCGCGCATCGGCAGGGCGCCATGGCCGCAGCAGTAGTGGGAGCGACGTCCTCTATGCCTTCCACACCGTCGTCCACTTTCACCCCCACCAGCTCCACCTCTGCCTCTCCCACTTCCTCCCCTGCTACTCCGACAGCCACTGCAGCAGCCGTGAAGGGGAAGAAGGGGAAGAAGAAGAGGGGACTGCAGCAGCCTTCCGGTGGCACCGGATGGGCGGTCCGCTGCCACAACTGCAGCGGACCTCATCGCTACACTGAGTGTCAGCAGGAGCTGGACTGGGCGAGGATCACCCGCGGTCTTCAGGCAGCCCACAAGGAGCGGATCCGCACTGGAGCAGCAGCCCATGCCGCAGCGACCTCGGGGGCAGCACCGGTGGCAGATCCTCCGCCATCCGAGGGGAGTACCACGCCGGACCCGAGGGACCAGACCATCGCGAAGCTACGTCGACTGCTGGCACTTCGCTCACAGGGAGGTGCGAGTGTGTTGTCACAGCCGAGTGGTCCACAGACTGACTGTCCATCTGTGTTTGTGGCACGTGGTCGTACTTGTGGGGGGGCTACGTCGCCTGGTGAGGATGAGTCTGAGAGCACAGAGTGGTTGGATGAGTCGCATCATCGTGCATTGTCCCGCTGTCCTGCCACACCTGCTGAGCGTCCAGCAGAGGCAGCGTGCTCCGTTGCTCGTTATACCGTGACCACCACAGGTCGTGAGGCGAGTGGCCACTGGATCATTGACTCAGGGGCCACTCACCACATGACCTGCGACCGTACCGCCTTTGTCGTGCTTGGTCCTGTTGGGTCTGTTCGGTCAGTGCGGACAGGTTCTGGGCAGTCACTACCTGTTCAAGGGACAGGGGTCGTACGGTTCGATGGTCCGTCTGGTCTCGTGTATCTTTCTGACGTGTTTTTCGTGCCTGATCTCGAGCTCAGCCTGCTCTCTGTCCGTGCCTGCACGAGGATGGGTCTCTCTATTCACCACTCCATTGATGATGCCACGATCACTGCACTTGACACTTCCACGGTTGTATTGCGTGCCTCTGTTGTGGATGACCTGTATCGCATCATGCGCTGCTCTACTCCTGACTCTTCCCCTTGCTCATCTGCCCGCGTCTTCGTCACGGGGGTGTTGTCTCCTGACCACCAGCGCCTGTTACATCGGCGCTTGTGTCATGTGAGCACAGACACTGTGTCCAGGCTCATTCGTACACAGCCCGCTCTCGGTCTTGACGCGGCTTCCTTCGAGAAGCCGCCCAAGACCGACTGTCTGTTCTGCGCTCAGGGCAAGATGCATCGATGCACCTACCATGCCTCCGTCACTCGCGCGCAGCGTCCCCTGGAGCTTGTCCACTCGGACCTCCTCGGACCTCTCCCTGTCGAGTCTGTCGCTGACCGTGGTCGGTATGTTCTTACCCTCACAGATGACTTGACCCGCATGCGGTGGGTCTACTGCCTCCGCCACAAGAGTGATGCCGCTCTCGCCGTGCGCTTGTGACTCGTGATGGCCGAGCATCAGTCTCGTCACTCCCTCCACACCTTCCGCTCTGACCGCGGCGGTGAGTATCTCGGTGAGCTGACCACTCACTTCGCCGAGCTTGGTATCTGACACCAGCTCTCGGCCCCTACTACGCCACAGCAGAACGGTGTGTCCGAGCGCTGGAACCGCACCATGGAGGACGCGGTTCACGCCATGCGCGCTGAGTGCGGTCTCCCGGAGTCCTTCGCCTTCGAGGGCTTCGCCTACATGACGTGGGTCTGGAACCGCCTCCCGCATGGTCCCTTGCCGGACCACGTCACGCCGTATGAGCTGTGGTTCGGTCACCGTGCGGACCTCAGGCTTGCTCGTGTCTGGGGTTCCTTGGCCTGTGTTTCGTACACCGAAGACCAACAGGGGTCCAAGGTCTCTCCGCGCGGCCGGATGTGTGCCTTCCTCGGTGTCTCCTCGCACTCCAAAGCGTGGCGTTTCTGGGATGCGGGCCACCACCGCATCGTTGAGTCGCACGACGCGCTGTTTTTTTAGGCACTGTCGTACCGCGACCTGTCTGCCATTCTCACCAAGGCAGCGTCTCACGTTCCTACCTGTGAGGCCTCCCGTCGGATGGGGGAGTCTACCCCACAGGATTAGTCCGTCCGGGGTGCCTCCGGGGTGGGACCGTCGCTGGCCACCATTGACCCGGCCATCATTGCTGTCGGGCCTGTAGTCTCTACGCCTGCCCCACTTGCGCCCGCCACGACTGTCTCGCCCGTGCCTGCCGCAACTGCCTCGCCCACACCTGCAGCGCCTGCTTCGTCCACACCTGCAGCGCCTGCTTTGCCCGCACCTGCAGCGCCTCCTTCACCCGCACTTGCAGCGCCTGCTTCGCCCGCACCTGCAGCGCCTGCTTCGCCCGCACCTGCAATGCCTGCTTCGCCTGCCGGGGCTGCACCTGCCGCCTCTTTGCCTGCGGCGCCTGCCTCACCCGCGCCCACCGCGACTGTCTCGCCCGCGCCTGCCGCGACCGTCTCGTTTGTGCCTGCAGCGCCTGTTTCGCCCGCGCCTGCCGCGCCTGTCTCGCCCACGCCTGCAGCGTCTCCAGAGACAGCACCTGCCCTCCCTGTGCCAGAACCGTCGGTCAGCTCCGACTCGGGCTACTCCCGTGGACCATGTGGGCGTCTCCGCCCACTGGCCTCACGAGCACCTTCGACTGCGGTTGCGCCACCCAGACAACGCACGCGCAGCGTGCACAGTGGTGACCCTGGCACAAAGGCTCTCGGCCTAAGTGTCCAAGGCACCTACACGGAGGTGCACCCAGCTTGTCCCATTTGGCACCAGCTGATCGCTGACGAGCACGAGGCTGCACAAGCAGCTGCCGTTGACCTAGTTGCGGTCCGTCCGACCCATGAGGCATGTGTCCTAGCCACCCGGAGCTCCCCTTTGATGGTCCCTCATCCATACACGTTAAAGGAGGCTCTCTCAGGAGAGGATGCTGAGCAGTGGCAGGCCGCCTGTGAGGACGAGCTCAGGGCCATCCGGGAGCACGGAGTCTTTGAGCTGGTTGACCGTCCTGAGGGACGGAAGGTCGTGCAGGCCAAGTGGGTCTTCCGCAAGAAGGTGAAGCATGACAGCTCACTGGACTGCTATAAGGCCCGCTTGACTACCAAGGGATTCTCTCAGGTTGAGGGGATCGACTTCACTGACACCTTTGCCCCTGTTGGCCGCATGACCACAGCTCGCACGCTGCTTGGTGTGGTCGCTCACCATGACTGGGAGCTGCACCAGATGGATGTGAACAATGCGTTCCTCCACGGCACCTTGGAGGAGGAGATCTACATGGTCCAGCCACCTGGGTTTGAGGTCGANGGCAACAAGGTCTGGCGCTTGCGCAAGGCCTTGTATGGCCTGAAGCAGTCGCCCCGGTGCTGGAACCGAGAGATCACTCGCACCCTCACTCAGGCCGAGTACGTCCAGAGTGATGCCGACCCGTCACTTTTCATCCGACGGACAGCCGAGCACCTCACTGCCATTCTGGTGTATGTGGACGATCTCCTGATTGCGTCTCCTTCACTGGAGGCCGTGAAGGAGGCCAAGGCGGTCCTGCAGGCCGCCTACAGGATGAAGGACCTTGGTCCAGCGGCTGTTTTCCTCGGGATGGAGATTGTGCGTGATCGTCGTCGACGGACACTCCTCCTCCATCAGGCACGATATGCACAGGTTGTGGGGGAGCGGTTTGCTGACCTCCTTGGCGCTGTTCCCGCCGCCTCGTCACCCATCACTCCCGACGGGCAGGACGCCCTGAAGGTGACAGACCCAGCCGATCTGGGCGAGACTGTGGACGTGACCCTGTACTTGCGCATCATTGGCTCACTGATGTACTTGGCCACGACCACGCGTCCCGACATTGCGTTCGCTGTCAACCTACTCGCACAGTTCAGTCAGTCCCCTCGGGCTCGCGCTCTGCACGCAGCTTTGCGAGTCGTCCGGTACGTGGTCTCCACACCGTATCGCGGTCTCTGCTTTCGGAGACAGTGCTCGGTTGTGGTAGATGGCTACACCGACAGCGACTGGGCATGGAGTCCTGATGGACGCAGCCGCACGGGTTACGTGTTCCTGCTTGGTGGCACCGCTGTGTCTTGGCGCAGCGGCAAGCAGGGGTGCATTGCTCGCAGCTCCTCAGAGGCTGAGTATGTTGCTCTGGGCGCTGGCGCCGCTGAGGTGGTGTGGCTGCAGCGGTTGTTCCAGTGCTTGGGTCAGTCTGTGCCTACCATCATCCTCCGATGCGACAACCAGAGTGCTCTCGTGATCGCTGAGAACTCTGGTGTGTTCCACGCACGCACGAAGCACATCGCTGTCGAGTATCATATTGTGCGCGATCTGGTGGAGCGGCAGTTGATCTCCATCGTCTGGGTGGGCACAGACTTGCAGCGCGCTGACTTCCTGACCAAGGCACTGGCACGTGGGAAGTTCCTCGGGGCTGTTCGTTCCGTCGGATTGCGACCCCTGTCCGAGAGTGGGTGATT
>SZWC01001915.1:102901-117303 GCA_023375785.1 Penium margaritaceum
GCACGCACGCACGCACGCACGTACGCACGCATGCACACACGCACGCACACACACACACACACACACACACACACATTATCACTGCAAGTGATTGATCTACATTAAAGCTCTCGGGTGCAATACTGTGACGCTTCATGGAGCACACAAGTCGTGGCTCCACAACCAAGTGCACAAGTGGTGGTCACAGCACCACCATTGGATTCATGGAGAGCTAGCCTACATTGATTAAAGCTTACGTGTTTTGTACTCTTACACGGATGCCTCTATCCACATACGCTCGTAGTCGATGTGGTTTGAGTTTCTTCTCATGCATGCATTAGGTTAGTGCTATCAGGTTGCTGATCCCTCGGGACCATGCTCTTGTTTGTACGAGTGAGAAACCACCTGGAGCTCGTTCTCTCCAAAGCTGGGTTCGATCCCTGGGTGGTGTGGGGGCCCCACGTGAAGAGCCTTGCGTGGGCGGCCCGTTCAATTGGCACTTGGCACTACGCTCCCTAGTTACAAAAGTGAAAGCGAGCTTGCCCCGATCCATGGCTTCGCCTCGTTCTCCTCGCTTGCCTGCTGGCTTTCTCATCCTAGCAACCTGAGCTACCTACAGGTAGGGCGCAAATACAGCGGTGCCCATTGTTTGGGTCGATAGATCAGTTGTGCCCACAGTAAAAAACGAAAAGACGCCGGTGTCCATAGTCAAAAATGGAAAGACTACGGTGTCCATATTCGAAAATGAAATAACAACGGTGCCCATGTTTTTTATTGTGTGAGCGAAGCTGGAAAAAAAGTAAAACTGTACCCACGCCCTCGAAGCCGGACTTTGCCGACTTCAAGGGCAAAATGGGCGGTGCTGACACTGGCCTCGTCAATGTCAGAAGCAACCCTCTAGAGAGTTTTGGAGTTCGCAAGTGCGAACTCCAAAACTTGCGCGTTCCCTTGTGCCGCATGTCGCAACCCCACCGCCCCCCCAATATCCGACAAACCCCCTACTTGAACTGGGGGGCTTGGGTTATATTTTTTTACTTGCCCGGGTACCTGCCGAGTCCCGCGGTAGCGGGACCCAGCAGATCCCCCTTCTTTCATCACAGCATTCGCCACATGTCGCAAACCCAACCCAGTGTCCGACAAACCCCCTAGTTGCACTGGGGGGTTTGTGTTTTATTTTTTTACTTGCCCGGGCACCTGCCGGGCGCCGCGGTAGCGGGGCCCGGCAGATGCCCTTTCCTCTATCACAGCGTGCGCCGCATCCTGCAAACCCCCCCAAACCCTCGACAAACCCCCTAGCTAAAATGGGGGGTTTGGCAGGGTCATCGCGAGCTCGCAGGGATGTTTTGCCGCGAGATCCCTCCTGCGAGCTCGCGATGAAGGGCGAAGTTCAACTTCGCCCTCAAAGTCGTAAACCATATCAAATCTGTTAAACACATGAAATATATGTCAGCCGTGCCCGTCTTCGCTCGCACAATAAAAAACATGGGCACCGCTGTCCTTTCGTTTTCAACAATGGACACCGCTCTCTTTCCGTTTTTAACTATGGACACCGTTGATCTATCGAGCGAAACGATGGGTGCATTACAACACCGTCCCTACTGGTATCAGAGCAAGAAGAACACACCCTTTCGCCCACAGGTCCTAGGCCAACTTTCATCGGCTGATTTCACCGTAGCGACTGTCACGGCACTATTGTCGCTAGCCAGTTTATTCGCCTGCGCCTCGCGCTGCTTCCTTTCCGCGGTTAAGGAGTTGACAGCTCATTGTCACCTGCACTTCCGTGATGGCAATAGCATGGTGCTACCATGCTTGCTTTGACCCCAACCGAAGCAGCACCCCGGCGTAGCCGATCGCTGCCGGCAACTACAGCTAGCGGCTGCCGCACTGAACAACAGCTTTGTTGCAGTTGCGGCCATCCTTCTCTGCCAGTGGATCTCCACCACACCTACGACAACGGCGGCTCCACGTTCAACAACACCAGTCTCTCGCATTGCTGCTCACTCTTGTGACTGTCGTGAGTGCAGGAACGTGCTGGTGGCTATGCGTGTAGCAACAGCCGTATCATCTTCTATGGTCTCCCACCGTTGACACCGGTCACTGCACTCATAACTGCTACAATCACAATCGCGTCTTGCACGGCAGCAGCTGCAGCGGCACTAGCAGCCACAGCTGACCTCCGTAGCCGTCACTGCCCCAGTAACGTTGCCGGCTCCTTCAGCTCCACTTTCATGCGCAGCGTGACTTCACCCGGCCCATTTTCTCTTGGAGGAGGGTCGACAGTAGCCACGTGCCGCTGTATTTGCGGCTTTGGCCACCTCAGGCTGCCACTCTTGCCAGCATGTCCATTCCTTCGCAACCCTTGCCGGTGCAGCAGCTTCAACCGCAACAGTAGCAGCAGCAACAACAGTCGTAGCAGCAGCAGCTAAAGGAGCAGCACCACCAGCAACAGCGGCATGCCCTCCATCTTCTGCCTCATTATTGAACAACCATCCTGGCGGATGGTCGTTCCTGCTCTCCTGTGGATACGGCAGCGCGCTGAGCATCTGGGGTGTGGTCGCAAGTTCGCCACAACAGCCTCGGGTATCATCTCGGTGAGGACTAAAACCTTGTCGATCACGAGTGGGAGGAAGCCGCCTAATACGAGTATGCCAAATGTCAACAAAGGAAGAAGGCCTAAAAACCTTTGTGAGCTTTTCGGTTTTGCGGCTTCTCAGCCAGAGCTGGTTAGCACAGTAGCTAACATCTTCTATGGGCCCCCTTAAGGGACCTACTCTCCTCCATCTCGGGCCTTTCAATTTACCCTCCCTGGCATCCATCTTCTAGCATCATCATCACTCCTGACCTACCTGACGAATATCGCTAGGTGGGCGGTGCACTTTCTCATGCCATCCACTAGTGTCACCTCTGCAATCAGGGAGGTGAGAGTGTACACTCGGTTGTGGGAACATGTGCCTACACAGTGGACGAGAGCCTACGTGGTTCGTCGTCATGTCATGTTCGGGGGTGTCCTCTAGCTGATGTTCCATGGATTGAGCACTGGCAGTCATACTATTTGCCTCATTGCCTTGCTGGATGTGGCCACCATCTTTCTCTACACTCTATCGTTGCTCTTGTAAGCTCTGAGCCAGCATTTGATCGCGTGTCGTGTGGCTTCCGGATCTTAAGAGCCATCCATCACATGACCCCCTCTCGTTTATGGTTTGTCTCGTTTGGTCCTATAGGCTCCAGCCTGTCCTTGCGTCCTCTGTGTCCTCTGAGTTGGTACACTCAAGTGTCACGACACAGTTACCTACGCATTCTGTTTACAACTGACCCCTTGAGCCTGTACTGTACACCCCAGCTATGTCTGATCCCACTGAACCACTGCCTCAGGTTCCTCCTTTTGGTCCTAAGTCATACACACAAGGGAAGAGACTCAGTGCTATACCTCAGCACTCTTCCTCCCAGGCTCTACAGTCCTCTCCATGACACACATGCTCTCGTGCGTCACCCTCCACCACTAGTCCCTCTGTCAGATCTACCGGTTCTAATTCACTAGCCTCGTCTCAAGCTACACAGCCCTCTTAGTGGGGCACTAGCTCAGTGCATTTTCCACCATTACTAGACCCTACGTCAGATCCACAGGTATGGATGTACACGGCCTTGTTGTCTGTGTCGTCCACCCTAACTCAGCAGTCGCCTACGCTCTCATGGATCATGAGTTCCATAGTGCCCTTGAGTCTTTTTTTCCTAGCTACATCGCAGCATGCTTTGCGGCCGGTGGACTGCCTACTCTTCCTCCATAGCCCACCACTTTTCAGTAGTCTCGTGAGGCAGCTGATGCTAACCTTTGGGAGAAGGTCATGCAAGAAGAGTTGAATGGTCTCAAGGATCATGGTGTCTTTGAGCTAGTGGAACTCCTGGCCAGCCGCAAAGCTATTTGTTCTCGCTGGGTGCTTTGATGAAAGCTAAATCCTGATGGTACAATTGATTGGTAAAAGGCTCATCTCATATCCAAAGGGTTCTGAAGGATCCCTGGAGTTGACTTCGATGAGACCTTTTCTCCAGTCCGGCGGTGCACCACCGCCGCTGCACTAATGAGTCTGGTTTCCTAGCACGACTTGGAACTAGAGCAGATTGATGTCAACAATGATTTTCTCCATGAACGACTTGAGGAGGATATCTGCATGGTTCAGCTACCAGGACTTACCAATGGCAAAAACAAGGTCTGGCAGTTGCGTAAAGCTCTGTATGGGCTCTGACAGTGGTTGCGTTGCTAGAACATAGAGATCTCCTCCAACCTTGAGAAAGATGGATATAGAATTGGCATTGTTGACCTTGCACTATTCTTGAGTGCACCCTCTGAGCCCCTCTTGGCTGTCCTGGTCTACATTGAAAACGTGCTCATTTCCTCTCCCAGTCTGGCGGTGGTTCAATCTATGAAGAACGTGCTATGGTCCACATGCAAGATGATGGACCTGGGTACGCCATGAGTGTTCCTTGGCATGGAGCTTGAACGTGACCGTCAACGTCTCAATGGATACATGCACCAAGCTACATACATCCACAGCTTGGAAGAGCGCTTTGGCCCCTTCAAGCTTACACTCCCACTGCCTCCACACCGATGACTCCAAGAGGTTAGTGCCTACTAAAGTCTCTCGATGCATCACAACTGGAGGAGACTGGAGATGTTACCGATAACCTCAGCATCATCGGATCACTCATTCATCTTACAAACACGAGCCGAGCAAAGGTGGCCTTCTCGTTCAACTACTTAGCCCAGTTCTCCCAACAGTCCCGTGAGAAACACCTTGAGGCGGCGTTGCGTGTTGTGTTCTATGCACTGTCCATAGCATGAGTAGCATTATGCTACCATGTCCAGCCCTCAGTGTTCGGTGACGGAGACACAGACAGTGCCTAGGTACACGACACAGATGCTTGGAATGCATCGACTACATCTTTCTTGGTGGGACTGGTATTTCTTGGAAGAGTAGGAAACAAGGATGTGTTGCCATCAGTCTCATCACTCTACGCTATGACAACCAAAGTGCCAAGGCGATCACTGTGCACGATGGCATGCATTACTCCTACATCAAGCATATCAACATAGAGCATCACTTTCGTTGCGAGCTCATTGCTATGGGAGAACTCCAGGTTGTCCGGGACGATACTCGTCTGTAGCGTGTAGAATTCCTTGCCTAAGGTCTCAATATTGTCTTATTCAAAGCGCTTGTGCATGCTATTGGTCTGCTGCATGCTTGTGATGTCCCTGGTTGACGTTGGTCTTGTCAGTCATGGCGTCTCATTACGTGCTTGTGCTCTTATGTATGTGTGGGCTGTTCGTATGAGGGTCCTGGGGGACTGGTGGTTATGGGTATAGCACATGCAAATGACCTCTTGTTCCTGCGTGTGCGCGTGCGCGTGCACACACACACACACACACACACACACACACACACACACACACACACACACACACACACACCCACAAACAAACACACACACCGTAGGAAACTAACCAGGATTAAAGCTCTCGGGTGCAATACTATGACGTCTCATAGAGCACACAAGTTGTGGCTCCACATCCAAGTGCACAAGTGGTTGTCACAGCACAAAAATTGGATTCATGGAGAGCTGGCCTACAGGTTTTAAAGCTTACATGCTCTGTACTCGTACATCTTAGCTTGGGGCACACATTCACGGGGATGCATGTACCCACATCCACTCGTAGTCGATGTGGTTTGAGTTTCTTCTCATGCATGTACTAGGTTGGTGCTGTCATGTTGCTGATCCCTTGGAACCACGCTTTTGGTTACACCAACGCGTGAGAAACCATCTGGAGCTTGTTCATTCAAAGACTAGGTTCGATCCCTGGGTGGCGTCCGGGCCCCACATCAAGAGCCTTGCAAGAGCCTTGCATGGCTGGCCCCATCAACTGCCATTTAGCACTATGCTTCCTTGCTACCTACTCACTTGTTGCTCCCTAGTGATTTGTATGTAGAAGTGGCCTTGTCCCAATCCATGGCTTTTCCCCGTTCCCCTCACTTGCTTGCTGGCTTTCTCATCCTCGCAACCTAAGCTACCTACAAAAACCCCCTTCATGAAAATTCACATGTGAGAACACTAGGAGAGACATATCCTGACAGACCACGATGTGAAAGGTGGAGAGACGGTGAATACATGACAAATAAACGTGAGGAGGGGTGCATATTAGGAAAGTGGGGGGAAGCATCCACTCCTCCCCTCCTATGCCTGCGTGCTTACAAACAAGTTTATAGGATGTGGTAAACCAAAACAATAGCTCCCAAACAACAAATGACGAATAGAAAGAAGCAACAGGTTCATAGATGAAAGCTCCACGTGAATATGCCAAAAAAAAACTACATAGCCATCAAGAAGTTAACTCCTGTATGGTAGGTATAGAGAAATATTATGTGCGTACGTGGAAACATGGAAGTTGATGATAACTAATTCAAAGACTGTCAAAGTAGCTCTCGACCCCCATGCAGCGCATGCAAGTGAGTGGCCCCAAGTCCAGAGGCCTACATGACGGTCACAACAACACTCCTCCATTGCCCGTGGATGCTAGAAGCCATGAATATGAAAAGGAAAAAAAATCAAGCAACAAGGAGCCACAAGGATCAACAATGAAATAAGGGATGGAGGCCACACAGGGAAGAAATGGAGGTAGGATACATGTCAACTGGGATCAACACGGAGAGGGTGAAGACCACCAGAATACATTTGCCTTGAACTTTTCACTATAAGGTGCTTTTGTGAGAAAGTTTGTGAGCTACTGGCATGTTTCTGTTGGCCTGAGGGTGATTGTGTACCCCAGAGAGTCCCTTGTAGTGGTTGGTTCACACCACCAACTGTTTTTGGAGAGACTAAAACTGTGGAGGCAAGTGGTTCCAAGGATGGCACAAAACTGGTCAGAGAGTGTGGCAATAGTTTTGGCCTCAATTGACTAGCAATAAAGTTCTTTTCAAGGCTCACAAGCAGTGGCATTGTATAGCCATTGACTCAAGCTTTCCAAAACACGAAGGCATGCCAGATTTGAAGCTTCCTAGCAAATTCTATGGCTTCTAGAGTGTCTCTTGGTAGGCTGACGATTTCCCCACCTAGGAAGGCATCCGTTCCCTCCTCTAGAAACTTCTTTCCCTTCCTAGATTCCTCAGCTTGCTTCAGGTAGGAGGGAAGGTATCCAGAAGACCAAGACACCTCTAGATGCCTTGTAGGACAAGTCACCCCTTTTGGAGGGTATGCCACCTTCCTGGACCTTACCTTAGCCTTCTAGAAACATAGTGAGGATCTCTAGAAGTTGAGCTAGCTTCCTAGCACCTATTTTCCATCTCCCTTGAGGCGGGGCAGAAATTCATCTTGTGGGACTTGAACCCGGGTCCTTGCCTCTAGAGGTGGACACCATTAACCATTGAGCCACTTGGGCTTGTCTCTTTGTTCCTTTTTGGAGTCACTCCTGCCTTGGTGAGGATCATTTCTCCAACAATTTCCCCTTTGCACGTCACTCATGGTAGTTTTCCATGCACAACCTGCAACTCAAAAGGCTTGGGGAACCCAAGCTCCATGCAAGTAGCATTATGCATGTCCTTGGGTTGCGCCTTTGTCATGGCATCAGCAAGTATGTGCTTTGTGCCGTAGTGCATAAGCACCACATCACCCTTTGCAACGAGGTCTCGTGCAAAGTGATGCCGGATCTCTATGTGCTTGGTCCACCGGTGTAGCACAGCGTTCTCGGTCAGGCTGATGGCACTCATCGTGTCAACGTTGAGGGCCGTTGGCTTCTTTTGCTGAACTCCAATCTCCTTGAGCAGTCGCCGTAGCCATAACACGTCCTCTAATATACTCCGCCTCAGTGCTGGACAGAGCCACACACTCCTGCTTCCAGCTTGCCCAAGACACCGTAGTACAACCAAGCAAAAAAACATAGCCTGATGTTGACTTGTGGTCATCAGTATCACCTACCCAGTCAACATCAGAGTAGCCAACCAACTCGAGGGAGTCAGTCCGGGCTCCCCCTCCATACACAAGTCGCGATTGTGTCGTCGCCTTCATGTAGCGGATGATTCTCTTGACCCCTTACCAATGTAGCGGTCCCGCATCAGCAACATAGCGGAACACTTGTCCCTAGACGAAGGCAAGATCAGGCCGTGTCGCCACCATGGCATACATTATGCTGCCAACTGCGGTCTGGTACGGTACTCCAGCCATCTCCTCCTTCTCGTCCACTGTGCTCGGGCCCATGTTCGAGCCCAGCTCACATATCGTTGTCATAGGCATGCCGATAGGGTTGCACTCCTCCATGTTGTAGTGGCAGAGCACCTCTTGTACATATCTTTCTTTCACCCATCTCCAACGTCCGTGCTTTGTGGTCCCTCTTGATGGCGATGCCTAGATAATCCTCAAGCTCACCCATGTCTGTGTTCTTGAACCGGCCGCCAAGCTGTTGCTCCAGGCTCTTGAGCTCCCCCTCATCCGAAGGCACAAGGATGAGGTCATCCACGTAGAGGACGATGATTTGGTGGAGCTCCGACTGCTTACGCACGTACACGCTGTGATCCGCCTTGCAACGCTTGAAGCAAATCTCACCAATGAAACTTTCCATCTTGAGGTGCCACATGAGGGGAGCTTGCTTCAATCCATAGAGCACCTTACGAAGCAAGCACACCTTCCCCTGCGGCGTATCCACCTCCTCCAACACCTCCATATAGACTTCCTTGTCCAGGTTTCCACTTTCGACGTCCATTTGGTGGATTTCATAGTTGCGTGCCGCTACCCCCGAGATGATAGTGAGGATGGAGGCAAACTTGGCCACTGGTGCAAAGGTCTCGTCGTAATGCTCCCCTTTTCTCTGGGCATACCCTTTCGCCACCAGCCGCACCTTGTACTGCTCCACCTTCCCCTCCTTCCTGAGATTCTTCCGGAAGATCCACTTGGAGCCGATAATCTTCTCACCCTCCGGCCGGTCAAACAGCTCCCAATTGCCCTTCTCCTCGTGGGAGGCAAGCATGGATTTCATTGCTCCCTCCCACTGAGCCCCATCCTTCGGCTGTAGTGCCTCCTTCACAGATTAAGGCTCCTGTTGCATGAAGAAGGCTTGTACAAACCCGGTCCAAATGCCCTTGTCGGCATCGTGCCTCTTTGTCCTTCTTCGCACACGGATGCTCGTCCGAGGCTGTTGAGGCGGTTGTTGTTGTTTTTTCTATCCCCTTTTGGCGCCATCCTCTCCAAGCGCCTGCTCCCCCTCTCTTGGAGACCTTGGAGACATCGGCTGACTCCCCACCTCCATGTCAAGCTCCGGTGCTTTGGACTCCTCATCCGAACTGGCTCAAAAAACGTCTGCCGCTCGCCCATCCCTTGGGTGATCCTCTCCGGCTGGTGCTGCTACAAGGACGTCACCCTCATTCACGTCCTTTGATGTCTCTCCCTCAAGGAGTGGCATCCACTCCCCCCTCGTGGAGAGACCTGCCTCCTTATGTCCAACGGTGTTTCTCGTCGAATGTGACATCGATACTCCGCACAATCTATTGCCTCCTTGGGTCAAAGAATCGGTACGCTTTGTTTCCACTCTCATACCCGAGGAAAACACAACCGGTTCACAGGTCCAGCGTGCTCTGCCCCTCACATGGCTGCACCACTGCATGTGCAACATAACCAAATGTGTAGTAGTGACCCACAGTCGGCTTCCTCTCGCTCCATACCTCTTGTGGCGTCTTCCAAACCTTGATCTCCTTGTCCTTCAGCGGCTTGGTCAGCGTGGCATTCATGGTGAATGATGATATCCTTGCCGCTTCCGCCAAATACCGTTGTGCAAGGCCGACGTCACTAAACATTGACCGCACCATGTTGAGTATTGTGTGGTTTGCACTCTCAGTAACGCTGTATTGCTCCCGAGAGTGTGGAGTTGATTTTTTCCACTCAATGCCCTTGCTCTTCATCCACCCAAGGCAACCCGCATATTCACCGCCGTTGTCACTCCGGAACTCATTCATCTTCAACTCTGTCTGCCGCTCCACATCTGCCACAAACTCTTCCATGCACGCAAAGATGTTGCTCTTCCGCTTCAAGAGGTAGAGGTACAATTTGCGGCTGTGGTTGTCGATGAAGGTGAGGAAGTAGCGAGCTCCGCCGATGGAGCTCTCAAGTGCTTCACACACATCGGTGTGTAGTACTGCCAACATTACCAATGCACACGTCCCCTTGGCCACAAACGGCTGCCGTATTGAATTTCCAACGATGCATGGCTCACATAGGGTCTCCTTGGTTCCATCAAAGCCACTTAACTGGAAATCTTGCACCACCTCCCTCTTTGCCATCTCCTTCACCGTTGATGGAAAAATGTGGCAAAGTCGGCGGTACCATGTATCCATGTCTCCTTCATCCTTCGTTGCAAGGTGGCGGCATTGGACCTGGCCCGGCTGCTAAGGATCTTGTCGCGTAGCAGGTACAAGTCGTCCTCACTCTTGGCACGTGCAATCACCTTGCATTTGCCCTCCTTGCGGATGACGGCCTCCTTCTTCGTAAAGAGCACCTCAAGTCCCTTGTCAGTGAGGCGGCTGACGAAAAGCGGGTTTGTCCTAAAGTTGGGCATGTGGAGTACGTTGTGGATTGTGCTCGTGACAGGTTTGTCGTCTACAATTGACTCAATGTGGACGTTACCCTCACTGGCGGCCACCTCTGTTTTGCCATTGGCCACTGTCATGCATCTCTCCGAGGCACCGTAGGTGACGAATGCCGCCATGTTACATTAGGTGTAGCGGCCTGATCCAGAGTCAATGACCGCAGTTCCTAGATCCTTCAAGTCGGTGGAGTTGTGCGCCATGAGGGGCTGCTCGACTTTTTTTCCGTCCCGTTACGACTGGTCAGGGTTTTTCTTGGAGCACTTGCGTGCATAGTGACCCTCCTTGTCGTTCGCTACCTCGCGTGCCAAGTGCAAGCACGAGGAGCGTGAGCTGAAGGGACTATCATAGAACCAGTGGCGTCGGATGTCAAGATGACCTTGACTGACTCTAGGATAGAGAGGAGGCTTCAGATGTAGAGAGCTAAGGTTGTGAGGCGTCGCACCGTTAAGTGATGCCACTGATGGAGGTGAGGATGATGAAGAGGAACATGGGGGTGTCTGCAGCGGCATGGTGGTAACGGCCTGATCGAAGACCACATGGTCAGTGAGTTGTTCCACCATGCACTCTAGACCCTGGAACTTGCCTTACAACACCCCCATAGCTCCACAGAGGGATGCCACGGTAGATGCGGACGTCTCCAAGTCGGATAGTGAAGCAGAAGGGCGGGACCGTATCCAGGGCGGTCACCACTCGGTAGGGTGCTGGCAACATTGGCGCCAGCCATGGTGTCGATCGCAACAATAGTAGAAAGCAAAACCGTTAGACACCTGTGGCGTGCGCGATGGCTAAAAATGCCACAGTGGACGCAACGTCTGCCACGCATGCAGTGCCGGTTCCAACCACGACACTGGCTTTGCTCCTTGCCACGCCACTCAGCTCATCGCTGAAACTTGGCGTGGGTGAGTGCATACGGCACTTGCTCCTACTGGTAGAAGGTCACAGGGGGAGGTGGGCAATTGATGCATAGTCTCTTAGACATGCTATGATATCATCACAAAGACGGCCACCAACACGCTTGTGGTGCACTGCTGTGCAACTGCTATGCGATTGCTATGATGCTATCGCGCTGCTTATGTAATGTGCAACCTCAAGTCGCCTTTGACATTGCTGCTATTGTCGTTGCTACCGAGGCCGCCGTCAACGCCGACAGCGGTGGACCCCACCACACTTCGTGCGGCTGGTAACCCTATTGGTGGTTCCCTTGTGGCTGCAGCTGCTACTGCTGGACCGGTGGTCGTCACCAACCGACAACTTTGACCCCCGGCAAACTCTTTTTTGCTGTTGTGATATCCGTTGACCGCCAACGGCTATGGCCTCAAGCCACCGTTTTTGCTCTTGTACTCCCCTTCTTTTCCTTCTTTTCTCTTAATCCTTGATCACTTGGGTGCCAATGGGGTACCCCCACCAGGGTTTTCATTGAGTGTCCCACTCGTGGACCCCCTTGTCTTGTTTCTTTTTTAAAGTGTCTGGCTCAACCCTTGCCATGAGCTAGCTCGTCGAGCGAGCGAGCTCAGCAAGCTCGCCGATCGGCGAGCTCGCACGTGGGCGAGCTCCTCGACGTCCCCCTTGGCCTTACGGGCAAGCCCGTCACAGCAGGAACCTACACGGCAGCTTCAACCTGCTGCAACAGCGACTGGGCCAGCTGCAGCTACTCCCACGGTTGTTGTGCCTGCTCTTATGCGTGTTACTGCTGCTCATGATGCAGCGCACGCGACAAAGCACTGCTATAGCTGCTACTACTACGCACTATTGTTGTTGCCAGTTGCTCCTACTGATGCCGAGTCTACTACTGCTGCCTTCTACTCCTGCTACGCGAGCTACTGTTGTTATGGTTGCGGAACGTGCGTGTAACAACTCGCCGCCACTACTCCTGCTGTTGCCGCGACTGCTATCCACAACCGCTGCTGTTATAACTACAAACTACTGCTCGTCGGTGCTACAGCTATAGCTACTCGTAGCTGCTGCTGCTTCTCCAGATGATGCTGAGGCTACTGCCATTTGCCGCTATTCTTGCAGCTGCTTGCCACTACCACTGCTACTACGGCTGATGGTGTAACTCCTGCCCTCCCCGGCTGCTATTACATCTACTTGCCGCCGCCACAACTGCAGCCACTCGCAGCCACCACTGCTATTGCGGGTGCTGTTTAGGCGGTTGCCATCCCCGACTACTACTATAGCTGCTCGCCACTGCCGCTGCTATTGTTGCTGCTAGTGTGGCTGCTGCCCTCCACCACTACTACTATAACTACTCCTCTTGCTTCTACTTCTACGATTGTTGCCCATAGCCGCTGCTACTACAGGTTCTTCCCAAGGCTACTGTTACTACGTCTCCTGTTGCTTGTGTTGCTTGCAACTGCTGCCACTGCCTCCTCTGCCTCCACCGCTCCACTGTAACGTAGTCATGGTTGGCCCTTCAAGATCTGCTCTTGCTGTTATGGGTGGCTGCTGTTGTTGCCACGCACTACTAGTATTGTTGCATCTCCGATGCAGAGCACAACGAGCTGTGGCTCGTTTGCTCTGATACCAAAATGAGATTGCCAGGAAGCTTCCTAGCACGCTTGCCACTGACTAGGCGTCAATGTTCAATCAGCTCGCCGCGTCAACACATGTCGGACAAGAAACAGCAAGGGTTTGGCTAGGCGACACAAATAGAATGTCAAATGTGCTTCCATAAACAAACACATGTAGAGAGAGTTACAACAATTAGAAACAGCCAACTAAATAGCTGTGAGGCCTGGTGCGTATCCAGGGCCGTGTTTGGCTGTGCACCTGGCGCAACTTGCACAAAACTTCGCAAACTGCCAGATCAGCCCAACAGATGCTATAACACTCGTTTGGTCATAACTTCCTGCACAGGCCTCAGAACAACGCATCGTTTGAACCAAAACTACTAGCACAATGAGCCGGACACGTCTGTAATGTGCAAGGCAGGTCTCCTCATGACCTCGGAACATGTCTCCGGGTGCTCGGGTCTCAACCGAAGAGCAAGGTACACAACTAAGCGCCAGTGAACACATCATGAGCACACACTAGTTGAAGGCTCTAGGTCTCCATGTAGAACTGGTATGACCCACGAAGTGGGCAGGTCTCGACCAGAGCCACCTCAGGTCTTCTTGTTACACTAAAACATGTCTTTGGGTGCCCAGGTCTTCACCACCGAAAAAACTCTAGCACCTACACATCCACAAACTTGGATGCCGGAGCGTAGCGAGTGCATCACATTAGCATTGTAGTAGGTGATGATGCACTCTCCGGATCTCTAAAAGATCAGTGGTGCCACAACCGTTGTGTGGAGCGGTGTTGGCACAAAGCCCATACAACACCAAGATGGTAGAGGAATGCTCCCGGACTCCTCATAGACAAGCATTACTTTTTTTCCATCCCCTCCTTCACGTGAGCTGCTATATACCTCATTTTTTCAATTTATTTTAAGCCTCAAGAGTCCATTTTTGTAACGACCTGCAGCCAAACCATCCTTAGGTCCACTTTTGCAAGCAATTCATCCGGCTTGAGGCCACCCATCCTCTCTACTTAGCCTTTGCCCCACTAAAGCTCCAATTCCACCCTTGGAGATATCTCATTGTAGAAATGGAAGGCATCGTTCTCATGGTGAATTTTGATGATCTGCCGAAGGGCTTACCGCGGCGTCATCCATGTTGGCTTGTGCCAAATGATAATTGGTTGGAGTGTTAGAAACTAGCCCACCCACAACTGCATGTGGAGGCTGAAATCAGTTGTAAAGAATTACAAAAGATAATAAGAAAATATTAGCATTGCATAAATTCAAAAGAGCACCCTCCCCCC
>SZWC01001915.1:130343-150682 GCA_023375785.1 Penium margaritaceum
CACACTGTCACTCTACACCACTGCAAAACCCACACTGTCACTCTACACCACTGCAAAGCCCACACTGTCACTCGACACCACTGCAAATCACACACTGTCACTCTACACCACTGCAAATCACACACTGTCACTCTACACCACTACAAATCACACAGTGTCACTCTACACCACTGCACATCACACGCTGCCATTCTACACCACTGCACATCACACGCTGCCATTCTACACCACCGTGCACATCACACGCTGCCATTCTCTACCACTGTGCACATCACACGCTGCCATTCTACACCACTGCAAATCACACACTGTCACTCTACACCACTTCAAATCACACACTGTCACTCTACACCACTGCAAAACCCACACTGTCACTCTACACCACTGCAAAACCCACACTGTCACTCTACACCACTGCAAAACCCACACTGTCACTCGACACCACTGCAAATCACACACTGTCACTCTACACCACTGCAAAACCCACACTGTCACTCTACACCACTGCAAATCACACACTGTCACTCTACACCACTGCACATCACACGCTGCCATTCTACACCACTGCACATCACACGCTGCCATTCTACACCACCGTGCACATCACACGCTGCCATTCTCCACCACTGTGCACATCACACGCTGCCATTCTACACCACTGCAAATCACACACTGTCACTCTACACCACTGCAAATCACACACAGTCATTCTACACCACTGCAAATCACACACTGTCACTCTACACCACTGCAAATCACGCACTGTCACTCTACACCACTGCACATCACACGCTGCCATTCTACACCACCGTGCACATCACACGCTGCCATTCTCCACCACTGTGCACATCACAGGCTGCCATTCTACACCACTGCAAATCACATGCTGTCACTCTGAACCACTGTGCAAATCACATGCTGCCACTCTGCGCTACCGTGCACGAGATATGCCCCTCTGTGCACTGACGTGCACGATGCTGCCGACTATTGATACAGCCACTTAACACCATCATGCCTGACTGGGGCCTACCCTACACACCCTGCCACGTCGCGCCACCATGTACGACAGTGTGGCACTTCGCCCCATCGGGCATAAACATGGTTAGTTTTTTGCTGCCTACAGCTCTGATAGGTATGTTTCTCGACTGGTGCTTGCTCATTCACATGGGACCTTCCAGTTTTGGACAAATTAGTGGGGTGGCTCGTGGGCTCTTTTCATTGCGCCTGACATGCTGTTCCATTTTGTCTGATGGCTGATTGCTCTTCCGACGCGACTGAGGGCAGGTTGGTCTCCCTACGTTTCAGAGGGCTGATTGCTCTCAGCCCCAACATCCCTATACTCCCGCATTCTTGTTTTCCCACCGTACATTGTTTCGCTCATGTTTGTCCCCTCGTAGTTTTTCTTGTGTGTTGCTCTCACAGGTTTGGGTCGCTCGTGGTGGGGTGGATTGCGGGTTCGTTCATCGTGCCCTTCATACCTGACCTGTTGTTTCCCGTCGGCTTCTGGAGCCTTGAGCTCGGCACCGCTCTCGTAGCCTACGTCTTTTTGTGGTTTGCCACCACCTTCCTCAAGTAGACTGCTTTGCAGGCTAGAAATGGAACGGCATTCTCTTCATCGTTTCACAAAGAAGCTGAGATAGTTATGCCTCGTAACACACGCTTTGTGGTTCGGCACAATGTTCTCCAAGTTAAGTTCTTTCCTTGCATCTACAGTATTGGAAGGGAGGGACATCATCACTGTTGCACTTATGGATTGGTAGCAGTGCACAAGACAGTGCTGTGGTTTCACAACTGTTTGCCACGCAGTATGGCCTCATATCGGCTTGCGTTGCCATGTGGTTTCGGTTTGGCTCGCAATGATATGTGGGTTTACACACAATGGCTCTTTGCTCTGTACACGTACTTTGCCCAAGCCTGCTCCTTCGGGCTGGTATCAGATATGTGTGTCCTCTTTGTTCACAAATGCACCTATGGATCTCTAGTAAGAAATTGCTAGGAAGCTTCTTAGCCTTATAGCTCGCATGGTGACACTATCAAGGCATCTGGTGCACTTTTCAACAAGCAAGTGCAAGGAACCCTTGATGTTCCTTAACCCTTGCTGTTCCTTAACAGCAAGGGTGAAACTAGGAAGACGCATAAAGTCTCCGAGAAAACTTGCTAGGAAGCTTCCTAACCTTGCTGCTGTTGATGTGGCAACACTGTCCAGACAGCTTGCGCACTAGCAAGCAAGCAGGTGCAAGAAACAGCAAGGATCAGGCTAGGGAGACGCGCAAAGTCTCATAAGCTCCAATAGCTTAGTAATGCAAAGAGGGTTGACAACTGACAAGCACACAGCATAAATACCTGTCCCGGCACACGGCGGGTGACGCATGCGGCAGTGTCAGTTTGTCCTAAAACCGGCTCAAAACCACTGTTTTGGTCGAAACTCTGCGCACAGGCATCAAAACGCAACACCGTCTGAACGTAGAGAGGCAGAATCTCGAGCCGGACGCTACAAGTGGTCACACGCTCAAGTCCGGCATCGATCGGTGGAAGGACAATGTAAAACATGCAAATCGGGCTCGAGAGCCAGTCCACTGAGAAAACTCTAGCGTCTACAGAAAAACTGCAGAGCACCCTAGCAAGCACCCGGGACGTCGTGGCAGCCGTCTGGCAGCTGCTCGTGGATGGAACCACCAACCGTCAGTGCTCCGGCGCCAGCTGGGCCCGCATCAGGGATCTGCACGAGCATGGACACGGCCGAGTGGTCACAGTAAGTTGTACAAATGGACGGAAAGAACTCACATCACAACACTTCCCCATAACCCGATGTACGCATGTCCATACACGTGCAGAACTGACACAGGTGCACAGCAAGATGCTCAACAGTCCATGCTCACACACCCCACTCTCAGCCACTCTCAGGCAAGGGGCGTAGCCTGGCAGAACGAATGGCCACCATGAACTTTCCACGCGCAACTGCCTTGGTCAAGAAGTCAGCCCGCTGCATGTCCGTGTCGACCCAGATGATGGAGATCACCTGTCGCTCCACAAGATCACGCACAAAGTGATGCTCAACAGCAATGTGCTTTGTGCGTGCATGAAACACACTAGACTTCTCTGCAATGGCACGAGCACTCTGGTTGTCACAGCGCAGAAGGATGCAACTCACGAAATAGACGCAGTAGCCACACCGCCTCAGCAGCCCCAGCCCCCAAAGCAACATACTCAGCCTCTGATGAGCTACGTGCGATACAACCCTGCTTGCCACTACGCCACGACACAGCGGTGCCACCAAGCAGGAACACGTAGCCTGCCCGACTGCGCCCATCACAACTCCACGCCCAGTCACTGTCTGTGTAGCCGTCGACTACCACCGAACACTGTCGTCCAAAGCAGAGTCCGAGGCTCGGTGTGGACACCACGTACCGCACCACTCGCACAGCCGCATGAAGGGCTCTCGCCCGAGGACACTGTGAAAACTGTGTAAGGAGATTGACTGCAAAGGCAATGTCGGGCCGTGTGGTAGTGGCCAAGTACATCAAGGAGCCAATCAGGCGCAAGTACAGGGTCACGTCCATTGTCTCCCCTAGGTCTGTGGGATCATCCACCTTCAGAGCATCCTGCCCGTCAGGTGTGATGGGGGTGGAGGCTGTAGGAACTGCACCCAGAAGGTCAGCAAACCGCTTCCCGACAACGTGGGCGTAACGTGCCTGATGCAACAAGAGTATCCGTCGCTGACGATCACGCACGATCTCCATCCCGAGAAACACAGCTGCAGGACCAAGGTCCTTCATCCTGTAGGCAACCTGGAGAACTGCCTTGGCCTCCTTCACGGCCTCCATAGAAGGAGACGCAATCAGGAGGTCATCCACTTAGACTAGGATGGCGGTGAAGCTCTCAGCTGTCCGTCTGAGAAAGAGGGACGGGTCAGTGTCACTCTGTACGTGTCAGGCACGTGTCAGTGTACCAGTGATCTCCAAGTTCCAGCACCTGGGTGACTGCTTCAAGCCGTACAAGGCCTTGCGCAAGCGCCAGACCTTGATACCGACCTCGAATCCAGGTGGCTGAACCATGTAGATCTCCTCCTCTAAGGTGCCATGGAGGAACGCGTTGTTCACGTCCATCTGGTGTAGCTCCCAGTTGTGGTGAGCAACAACCCCAAACAGAGCGCGAGCAGTGGTCTTGCGGCCAACGGGTGGAAAGGTGTCAGTAAAATCCACTCCCTCAACTTGCGAGAACCCCTTGGCCGTCAAGCGAGCCTTGTAGAGATCCAGTGTGCCATCAGGCTTCACCTTCTTGCGAAACACACACTTGGCCTGTACAGCCTTCCGCCCAGGCGAGAGGTCGACAAGCTCATAGATACCGTGCTTACGGATGGCTCTCAACTCATCCTCACAAGCAACACGCCACAAGTCTGCATCGTGAGCTGAGAGTGCCTCCTTCAACATGCCTGCATCAGGCATCGTCGAGGGAGTGCTCCGGGTGGCTAAGACACACGCCTCCGGACTCGGTCTGACCACGACAAGGTCGGCTGCGGCATCGCAAGCGACCAAGAACTCTCAAGAGACCAACTCGTGGCCAACAGGACATGCTGGGTGCACCTCAGTGTAGTCTGCCTAGACACTCAAGCCAAGGGCCTTCCTGCCAGGCTCGCCACTCTGACGACTACGAGTCGGGCGTTTGGCCGCAGAGTCAGTAGTCCGCTGAGCCCTAGAGGCCAATGGTCGAAGGCGACCATCATGCTCGCGGGAGTAGCCCGATGCAGTGCTCACCTCAGGCTGTGGGGAAGGCTGCTGAGCCAGACCCGTAGGGGACATGGGTGCATGCATGGGAGTGGGTGTGACGGAGGGGACTGACACTGGTACGGGATCAGGTGTGCCAAAGCGGACCGACACTGGTATGAGATCGGGTGTGTCAAAGGGGACCGACACTGATACGAGATCGGGTGTGCTAGAGTGGTCTGACACCGGCACGGGATCAGCTGTGGCACAAGGGACTGACACGGGCACGAGATCGGGTGCACCAGAGGGGTCTGACACTGGCACGAGATCAGGTATGCCAGAGGGTACTGATGAGGCTACTGGACCCACAGCCACGATGGCCAGATCGTCAGCAGCCGGAGACCGGACCACAGGTGAGGAGGCCCGGCCGGACCCATCCGTAGGTCTAGACTCCCCCATCCACCGGGAGGCCACACAAGTAGGAACGTGGTTAGCGGCCAGCGACAGAATGCTAGACAAGTCGCGGTAGGTGAGAGCCTCAAAGAAGAGAGCATCTCGAGACTCGACAATGCGATGGCGAGCAGGGTCCCCAAAACGCCAGGCCTTTGACTACGAGGAGATGCCGAGGAAGGTGCACATGCGTCCCCGAGGTGAGACCTTAGACCCCTGCTGGTCCTCGGTATACCAGACACAAGCGAGGGACCCCCAAACACGAGCAAGACGGAGATCAGCAGGATGGCCGAACCACAACTCGTACGGTGTGACATGGTCTGGAAGTGGACCATGCGGTAAGCGGTTCCGGACCCACGTGATGTAGGAGAAGCCCTCAAAGGCAAAGGACTCCGGTAGACCGCACTCAGACCGCATAGCGTAAACCGCATCCTCCATGGTGCGGTTCCAACGCTCAGACACATCGTTCTTCTGTGGTGTAGCAGGGGCAGAAAGTTGGTTAAAGATACCGTGCTCGGCAAAGTAGGCATCCACCTCGCCAAAGAACTTGCCACCACAATCCGAGCGGAATGTGTGCAGGGTGTGATGAGACTGACGCTCAGCTATCACAAGCCACATGCGGACCGCCAATGCCGCATCGCTCTTGTGGCGGAGGCTGTAGACCCACCGCATCCAGGTGAATTCATCAGTCAGGGTGAGAACATATCGACCCCGATCACAGAGAGACTCGACTAGGAGAGGACCGAGAAGGTCCGAGTGGACCAACTCTAGTCGGCGCAGTGCTTGGGAGGAGGAGTCAGGGTAAGAGCAGCGATGCATCTTACCCAGGGCGCAAAAATGACAGTTGGCCTTTGGCGGCTTCTTAAAAGAAGTTGCGTCAAGACCGAGGGCTGGCTGAGTGCAAATGACCTTGGACACAGTGTCCGAGCTCACATGGCAGAGGCGACGATGTAACAAGCGCCGATGCTCAGGGGAGAGAACACCAGTGAAAAACACTCACCCAGAGGAGAGGGGTGGAGAAGAGACAGAGGGAGTGCAACGAGACACATGATACAGATCATCAACAACAGAGGCACAAAGCACGATGGCGCATGTGTCAAGAGCAGTCACTGTGGCAGAGTCAGCAGAGTGCTCAACAGTGAGACCCATCCTGGTGCACGCACGAACAGAGTGCAGGCTGAGCTCAAGAGCAGGGACAAAGAGCACATCAGAAATGTACAAGGGGCCAGACGGACCATCAAACCGCACAACTCCAACTCCCTGCACAGGCAACAACTGACCAGACCCTGTGCAAACAGATCGAACAGACGCAACGGGACCGAGCACAACGAAGTCACTATGACGACAGGTCATGTGATGGGTGGCCCCAGAGTCAATGATCCAGGTACCACCCGGCTCACGACCAGTCGTCGACACTGAGCAATGTGCCACAGAACACTCTGCCTCTGCTAGACGCTCAGCAGAGGACTCGGGACAACGATGAACAACACGGATCTGTGACTCATCAAGCCAGTCGGTACTGTCAGGTCCATCCTCATCGCTAGCCAACATAGCTCCACCACAAGCATCATCACGAGAAACAGACGCAGTAAGACAAGTTGTGTCGAGACCACTCGGCTGTGACAACATACTCGCACCTCCCTGAGTACGAAGGGCCAGTAGCTGACGAAGCTCCGCGATCGTGCAATACCGAGTGTCCATATCACCGCTGCCGCATGATGAAATGGATGCGTCTGCTGCAGTCGTGGTCGCAACGCGCCCAGTCCGTGTGTCACTCAAAGAAATCAGCTGCGTGTGTGCCGCCTGAAGGCCGCGCATGATCCGAGTCCAATCAAGGGGCTGCTCACACTCCGTGTAGCGGTGAGCGCCTCCACAGTTGTAGCAGTGGACAGAATGTCCACTGCCACTGCTCGTCGGCTACTGTTGCTCTTGTCCCTTCCCACGTCGCCTCTTCCCCTTCTTCCCCTCTACTGCCGTTCCAACGCCCTGAGTGTGGCCGCTCGGGGTAGAGGAAGAGGAGGAGGAAGCGGTGGAGGTGGGACTGGTGAGCAGGGACAGAGGCGTAGGAGTGGTCGCAGTTACTGCTGCAACAAGTGGACTCTGCTGATGAGCGATGGCAGCCTCATGAGGCGATGTGGCCTGGATGAAGTAGCGATGGGCCCAAGGAAGCAGCTGTAGTGACTCTCACAACTCAAAGAGAGCCACACGATTGAAGCCCGTAAAGAGCTTCACGTGGTCCAAATGCGTCCCCATCATGATGGTGTTGAGTGTCCACAACTGCGTCCCGCCACCGGTCCCAAGGCGCGTGTAAAGGCACATCGCGCGCCTCCAGTAGTCAGCTGCAAGCTCCGTGGGACCCTGATGGAGGGAGTGAAACTCACGTAGTCGGGCCGCCCTCGTGGCATGGGTCTCTGCAGCGAGAAGTGTGAAGGCCAGCTGCCAGCCTTGATGCGGATCTGCTCCAGTCCCGGTCCCGGTCTCACCGAGAAAGGGTCAAAAGTCGACCACAGTCTCCCGCGGCATGGCGTAGAGGAGATCCTCCATCGCTCTCGCTACTGTCTAGACCTAGTGAGCGTCGCGGGTCTAGTACTGGCTGTGGTAGTAGGGCCAGACACCCTCATAATCGGCCCACATCTGAAACAAGGTCTCCCATCATTCGAAGCCCTCATTACTATCGTAACGAGGTGGAAGTGTCTCAAAGTCCTTCGGTCGCCGCTCTGTAAGGGAGGGCAACCTCAGGCTCGGGAGAAGGTGGACGGGGTATAGGGAGCCCACCGGTGAGAGAAACGCCACCAAAGGTGAACACTGCTGAATGATGTGGCTGATCGTGATGGGGAGAAGGTGGCGGAGTGGGAGGATGTGATCCCAAATGTAGCTCACGGATGTGCTCCTCAAGCACATGAATCTCGTGCTCGCATGAGTCATCCTCAATCTCCTCCTTATCCCAGGTGTCCACCTGTGATGAGTGATGCTGAGGCCGGGGCACTATGTAGGGTGTAGACTACTGGGCAGATGGTGCAGCTCCAGTAGATCCTCCAGGTGGCTGCTCTGAAGCTATTGAACGACCCCGCAGTAACTATGTGATCTCCTGCAACGCGTCGGACTGCCTCTGCTACTGCCGGCGCATCTCGTCCTGCGACCAACGAAGCTCGTCAATCATGCGGGACTGCGACTGCGGACTCATAAAGCCCGAAGAGGAGGAAGAGGGGTCAACGAGTCCTTTGTTGTTGTCACGGACCGACACCATCTCAATGCTCAGTATAGGGCCGGACGTAAAAAATACTCCAAACAAGAAACTGACAGCGTTTCTCGATGATTTGAAACGTCTTTAAAAAATTGACGTTTTGATCCCATAATTGCTTACGTCAGCAAAGTCTATGATGATTTCAGCATTTTTCACACTAGCGAAAAAAACGCTATCGCTTTTTTTGCTAGTGTTTTTTACGCCAACGATTTTTATAAGGTCACGCGAGCCCCGCATGACCGGTGGGGGTGACCTCGTAACCCCCTGCTTGCGGTTGCGCAGGAGCTATGCAAGCCTACGCAATGCCACGCACGCCTGCGCAGCTCCATAGCACTGCTATGCAGCAGCAGTGCTGCGCAAGCTCGCCGCTGCTACTGCGATGGATCTGCTGCTACGTTGCTATTGCCGCTGCCGCTGCTGCAATGCTGCTACTGTCGTTGTTACTATTGTTGCTGTAGCAGTTGCAAAGCTGCTACTACACTGCTGCTACTTTGCTACTACTACTACTGTGTTGCTGGTGCTTCTCGCGGCTGCTCATGCCGTCGCAGTTGCAAGCTACTGCCGCCGCTGCGCGCTGCCATTGCTCGCAGCCGCCGTCGCAAGCTGCTGCTGCGAGCTGCTACTCCTTTTTTTTGTGTATACAGGCTGGCAGCCAAACACGGCTGCTGCTGCCACCCGGTGCTACTGCTGTTGGCCGGAGTGGCTGCTCGATCTCGTCACTGACGCAACTCCACTTGCCACAGTGGTGGCGATTGCGTGGTGACATCGATGCTGCTAACGTCCGCTGCGACGGGTCCCAGAATGTGGCGGCGGCGGTGACTCTCACTGCTGCTGCCTATGCTGCGTCTCTGTGGCGCAGCTCAGCAAGAGGGGTCTCGCTGCTCTGATTCCAAGGAAAATTGCTAGGAAGCTTCCTAACCTTGCTGCTACTGATGGGGTGACACTGTCCAATCAGCTAGCGCACCAGGAAGCAAGCAGGTGCAAGAAACAACAAGGATCAGGCTAGGGAGACGCGCAAAGTCTCATAAGCTCCACTAGCTAAGTAGTCCAGAGAGGGTTGACAACTCACAAGCATACAGCATAAATACCTTCCGCGGCACACGGCGGGTGACGCACGCGGCAGTGTCAATTTGTCCTAAAACCGGCTCAAAACCACTGATTTGGCCGCAACTCTGCGCACAGGCATCCAAACGCAACACCGTCTGAACCTAGAGATGCAAAATCTGGAGCCGGACGCTACAACTGGTCACACGCACAAGTCCGGCATCGGTCGGTGGAAGGACAATGCAAAACATGCAAATCCAGCTTGAGAGCCAGTCCACGGAGAAAAGTCTAGCGTCTGTAGAAAAACTGCAGAGCACCCGAGGAAGCAATCGCGGACGTCGTGGCAGCCGTCTGGCAGCTGCTGGTGGATGGAACCACCAACCGTAAGTGCTTCGGCGCCAGCTAGGCCCGCATCAGGGATCTGCACGAGCATGGACACATCCGAGTGGTCACAGTAAGCTGTACAAATGGACGGAAATAAGTCACATCACAACACTTCGAACCTCCTAAATTATAACATGGCAAAGAGGAATGCCAACTGACAATCACACGGCATAAATGCCTATTGCGGCGCATGGCGGTTAACACATGCGGAGGTGTCTGTTGTTGAAGTTTGTTGGCCACTCATCTCTACATACCCTCTTGTGTTTCTTCATGGCACACACATGGACAGATTGAAGGACAATGGCCTCACCTTGGGAGACACAATATGAGCGCGCCATTGTTGGAGCCTTTTGGCGTCATGAAGCAGCTGACCTACCCAGGAGTGCCCTCTAGCACATGCATGGCCATTGCTTGACTGTCTCTCATTGATGCAGTAGATGCTAGGGTTTGTGCGTTCTCACTGCCATTCCCTGCATCATTTGCCTTTTAGTGTTTTGTGGGAGCTTCATATTATCTCGGTGCTCATCCTTAGGGGGCCACCATGTCAGTCGTTGGCGGAGCATTGATGAGAAGCCGCCTTCGGTTGAAGTATCGAGTGGTTGGGCTCGACCCCCGAGTGGCGGTGCGTGCTCGTTCGAGCAAGCTGCTCGGTGTGGGTACGTGCTCATCGGTCTCTTACACTCTCGCTTCCCCTTCAACTAGTTGGTTTATGGCATGTTGTGACCTCGGGCCTCGCTGCATGCTCCACCCTCACTGTCGCAGGTGACTGAGCATGGAGACCAGCTTCAGTTGACGAATGATTGTGGTGGAGGACCAGTAGTTGCAAGGACCAAGTGATGGAGGGACATTGCTTTTGGTTGTGCCATGTTCTGTGCCAGCCGGGTTCACTCCACGGCTTACTCTTGTGTGGCTTGTGTGGCATGAATTATGCTCAAATTTTACAATGGGGTGTGTGCAATGTTCGAGCCCAAGGGAGGGGATAAACCGAGAGTGAGATCGAGCTCGTCGCTCACTCGCTCTCGGCTCCTCTCCCGTCACCTAAGACCTCGTGTGGCTGTGACTCGTTCTTTACTACTTGTCACTTTGACTTCACCCCTGGCTTCTTCACGCTGAATGGCTTGTTCTAAGGCCATTCATGGGTACTCCCACTAACACTCCACTCGTCCTTAGACCGCTCTTTGTTGTCTACTTGTATCAGAGCATGTGGGAAGAGAAGCTCTAGCGTAGGAAGGAGCGTCGCCGCTCCAAAGTCTTTGGGACCGCCGTCGGACTCTCCACGGCCCGCTTCCGCCTTCGCCACAACCCTCTTGCGGCTCTCGCTCTCCCTCCAGCCCTGTCCATCTGAGGGCGACAACTTCATGCTGCGGCCGATAGCGTTTGGATAGGTTTCGACGTGCATTTCTACTCGGCGGGCTGTCTCATGCCCGCTGATCAGCACACTGCTTGCATGCACATGATCGACCGTCAGCAGCAGTAGGGCCCCTTCACACTGCAGCCGTCGTCGTCTTCTCCATCCCTGCAGTGACTGTGGCAACCGACGGCCTTGTGACATTCCGCGGCAAAGTGCAGCCACGCCGCCACTAGACGCCACGTTGGCTGTTGAAGTCACGCTGTCGCAGCACAAGGACTTCGCCTCTGTCCCAGCCGACGCTACAAGCAAGGAGCGGCGGGCACCACACCGGGAACGCTGCCGACATCGCACCGGCGTCGGCTCCGCTGTGTCAGACTCATTAGTATTGCCTCGGCAGACTCCGGTAAGCTCTCCTCCCCTTCTCGCTCATCACGGACCTGGGGGGATTGACCTTGTTGCTGTGGAAATTTCCACAGTCAACTTTCACACCGCGCTCCGCCGCGACTCCGTTTACTTGGCGCACGTCCTCATCCGCACGTCAGTCGTCGTCATCGACGCGGCCGCAGCAGCAGCAACAACCTCTGCCGCTGCAGCTCAAGCAGCACGTGCTCCTGCGGCCACGTCGGCCGGTCATGCAACAGAAGCCTACACTGAGGTTGCCATTGTAAGTGGGTCCGTTGCCGCAGCTGTCGTTGACATCGGCACTCAAGTCTGAGCTGCCGCGTCCGCCTTTGCCTCTTCTCTCTCCTCTGTTGCATCTGCCTCAGCAACCGCCGCCATAGCCGTTCGCGCCTCAACGTCAGCAGCAGCCACGTCAGCCACATCTTCATCCTCAGCGTCCGTCTGCCTCGTGACAACACCTGTTTCCGTTTGTGCTGTCCTTGCCACTCTAGGGGCAGCAGCTGTGACTTGTATCCTGCTCTTCTTCGTCTCAACTGTCGAAGGAGTGTCCAGCCTTGCAGCCGCTATGGCTGCCACCGTCCCTCCTCTTCTTGCCTTTCTTCGCCCTCCTCCCTCCTCTTGAGGGTTTCCTGTGCATGCTCTGCCTTTCCTCTCTGTCTCCTCCCTCTGTTCCGTGCTGGCCTGGGGTTGCGGTTGTCTGCAGCACTACCTCCATGTGCTTAAAGCACCGGTCAGTGTTTCCATGCCCACTGGGGCGGGGGAAACTCTACCAAAACTTTTCGGTGGAGTCCCTTCTTTGTCACCATGCCTGGTGACGAAGATTCGGTCATAGCTGACCTGCAACGTCAGCTTAACCGAGCTCTTGAGGCCCAGCACGAAGCTGAGGACCGTCTCAAACTCGCTGAAGACAATCGTGCAGCATTTGCTGACGAAGTCGCTGCACTTGTGCTGAAGCGTCTACCCGCCGCATCCGTTGTCTTGCCTGCCGGCTCCACTGCTGGCACCGCCGCTAGTGCACCCTCTGCCTCCTCCTCTACTTCTCAGTCCTCTGCCGCCGTTGCATCTGCTGCTGTCGCATCCCACCAATATGACTTCTTCCCCCAGTTCTCGCCTTCTCCTCGTGGGAAGTGCGCTTCAACGCCTGGGCTCAGGGGGAACGCCTCTGGGAGTATTACTCTCCCCCTGACCCCTCCTCTTTTTTCACTCCTCTCCCTGCCGAAGCTGCTCGCGCTGTCCGCGCCCTCATCCCCGCCGCACCTGAGAACCTGGTTGACGATGTCGGCACTTTCAACGTTGATCCTGCCGTTGGGCGCCGAGCACATCCTGTTGGCGAGTATGCCATGATGCGTTGCCGCACCACCTTCACTGGTTCGGCTGCACAGAGTGCCCTCACAGTCAAATTCAACACCCTTCTCATGCAAGCCGATGAGTCCGTGGACGCCTACTAAGCACGAGGGCTCAAGATCCTCTGCGAACTCGGGCTCGATGCTGCCCCTAGTCAACTGTCTGTCGTCCTCACCATGGTCAATGGGCTCATTCCTGAGCTCTTCGATCTTCTGCGTGATGTCACCCCTGTTGAGCTACAACGCCTTGCCTCCCTGCTTGTTCCACCCCGGTCCCCTCCTGGCGTAGGAGCCCTTTGGGACTTCACTGCTAAGTGACTTGCTGCTTGGTGGACCAACCTGCAAAACAAACGTCTGCATCGTTCCGTTGTGACGGGGGTTGCCGCCATCACCACGGCATCTGTACCCTCCACGGCCTCGACGTCGTCTCCTCCTTCTACCTCATCTCCGAACACCACCGCCTCCGCTCTTGCTTCCTAGGAACGCAGTCGCGGTAAGGGCAAGGGCAAAGGCAAGGGTAAGGACAAGCCCTCTATCTCCTCTGCTCGTGCCCCTGGCGTTGTCGTCTGTTGAAACTGCAGATCCGACGAGCACTCTGCCCGGGCCTGTCCTGCTCCACCAGATGACCTTCGCCTCACTCGGGCCATGCACGCTCATCAGGCTCGCACCTCCAGCACACCTCCGTCATCCGGCTCTGGCTCCAGCACCTCCTCATATGCGTCATCCGCCTCTTCCTGTCGCGCCTACTCCACTTTCGCCGTTCCTTCAACTCCGCCACCGGTTCCATACCTGTGGGGCTAGCCGCCACCCTACGGTGCCCCGGTTTACGTCGGGCCCCATTCCACTGGCTACACCGCTCCACCGTGGTTCCCGTCGTCGTCGGGGGGGTCGGCCCCGCCCCTTGCCCCTTCGGTCACTGGGAAGAGCGAGCGTCATCTGGAATAGTCCGTTCTTCATCTCCTTCGCCTTCGCGATCAGAGAGGTGAGAGTGGTGCATCTTTGGCCAGAGGTCATGTTTGTTAGACTGATGCCATCCTTTGTGGTGACTCCCCCGGTCATGTTCTTGGGTCCTCGTGCGCGTCCGTACCCTGGATTGAGCATTGGATGTCTGTTGTCCTGGCCCACGATCTTGTTGCCTGTGACCTATCCTCCCTTTCGTCGTTCCCTGTCAGCACTGTGGCAACTTGTGGTGTCCTCCTCCCAGTGCGTGCGTCGGGTGGTTTCTGGATCCTAGATTCCGGAGCCACCCATCACATGTTGTCTGCTCGTCGTCTGTCTCGTTAGGTTCGGCCGGTTCGGTCCGTTTCGTGGATACTGGGTCCGGTCATCTTCTTCCTGTTCAGGGCGTCAGTGTTGTTAGTTTTGTCAGCCCCGGTGGTGCACTGTTCCTGCCTGACGTGCTCTATGTCCCCTCCTTGGAACTTAGCTTGCTGCTGGTTCCGTCCCTCGACGATGAAGGGATGGCCTTCTCTGCTAGTCGTAGTGTTGGCACTGTTTGTCTGCGCTCCACTGGCTGCATTGTCTTGCGTGGTGTGAAGAGCGACAAGCTGTACCGCGTGCCGCTCCTGCTCTCGTCTACACATGTCATTGGTACTGCACTTGCTCATGTCGCACCCTCCCTCTCGCCCGACCATGTTAGCCTACTGCATCGTCGCCTCGCTCACGTGTATACTGATGCTATCACCAGCATGCTGCGCTTGCAGCCTGCCCTAGGGCTCTCACCCTCATCCTTTCCGTCCCCTTGCCCTACCTCCTACTTGGAATGTGCCCAAGGTAAGATACACCGTACTCCCTTTTCTGCTTCCGACTCCCGCTCATCCCACCCCCTTGACCGTGTGCATGCTAATGTCATGGGCCCCCTGCCCGATAACTTCCTTGGTGACGTTGGCCGCTATGTGCTTTGCCTCGCTGATGAATTTTCGCGTCACCGCTGGGTCTTTGCTCTTTGTCAGAAGAGTGACGTCCACTGTGTCCTCGTCACATGGCTTCCTCAGGCTGAGCGTGCGTGCCAGCGTTCCCTCCGTGTATTTCGTAGTGATTGCGGTGGTGAGTTTTTCGGCCCCACCGCCCGTTTCCTTGAGTCCAAGGGGGTGTGTCTGGAGACGTCGGCTCCATACACACCCCAGCAAAATGGTGTCTGTGAGCGTTGGAACCGCACCCTCGCCGATGGGGTTCGCACCCTCCTCGTTGAGTCCGGTCTTCTGCCTCTCTTTGCTTTCGAGGCTATGTGTTACATGACTTGGGTCTGGAACCTGGTTCCTCATGGCCCGCTTCCTCGCACTCTCACGCCTTTTGAACGTTGGTCTTGCGCACGCGCCGACCTTTGCATGGCCCGCGTGTGGGGCATCATTGCCCCCGTCTGGTTGCCTGATGACCTTCGCGACGACAAGCTTGCCCTGTGTGCTCGTCTGTGTCCCTTCTTTGGTGTCTCATCTCATTCAAATGCATGGCGGTTCTAAGACTCTGTGCGTCATCGTGTCGTTGAATCTCGCGACACGTTATTTTTCAAGTCTGTCTTTCTTCGTGACCTCAACAGTCTACCTCCTGCTGACTCCCTTCTCCCGCTCTCTCGGCTGGAGGGGGGCAGTCGGGCCTGGTCCCTTTGCCGGCCCTACGGTTGCACTGCAGCAACCTGCAGCCTCCGTCCCTGGTCCGTCATCTAGCTCGCCCAGCACGTCACCCCCGGGTTTGTCGCCAGACTCATCCAGCACGTCATCCCCTTGTCTGTCGTCTGGTTCGTCCAGCACTTCATCCCCTGGTCCGTCTTCTGGCGCGCCCAGCACGTCATCCCCTGGTCCGTCGTCTGGCCCGTCCACGACCTCAACCCCCCCTGGATTGTCAGCCTCGCCAGGGTCTGTCTCCCCTGTCCGTTCCTCCTCCACCCCGGACCCTACTCCATCGCCTGCCCCTGTCAGTGGCAGACAGCTCACCGACCTTGTCCAAGTCTCGTCGTTTGTTTGCGATGGACGCCTTTGCGCTCTACCTGACCGCTCTGCCCCCTCCACGTCCTCTACTCACTCGGCGCAGGACCCTGTTGCCCCCACTGGCCTTGATGCTCTCGGCTTGGCCACTGGTATTGTCCACCCGAGCTCTGCCCTGGACTTTGCTCTTCTCGTTGCCGAGCATGCAACAGCCCTGGCTATTGTATCCTCCGGTGTTGTCGCTGAGTGTCACGCCACATCCGGTGCTGCTTCTCTTGCTCTTGAACCGACCACGGCTCGTAAGGCTCACATGGCCTATTATGCCCATCACTAGGAAGCTGCCATGCAAGCGGAGCTGAAGGCGCTGGATGACCATGGCGTTTAGGAGCTTGTGGACCTACCACCAGGGCGCAAATCCATTGACGCTCGATGGGTTTTTTGGCGCAAGTACAAGCTCGACGGCACTCTTGACAGGTACAAGGCGCGCCTGACCGCGAAGGGTTTCTCCCAAGTACCGGGAGTTGACTTTGACGAGACCTTTGCACCAGTTGGAAGGCTCACCACAATGCGCTCGTTGCTGAGCCTTGCTGCTCAGCATGACTGGATACTTGAACAGATGGGCGTGAACAACGCTTTCCTACAACGTCAGCTCGACGAAGAGATCTATATGATCCAGCACCCTGGCTTCTCTGACGGCACAAATAGGGTCTGGCGACTGCGGAAGGCTCTTTACGGCCTTAAGCAATCACCTCGCTGCTGGAACCAGGAGATCACGTCAACCCTTGAGAAGGGGGGGTACAAGCGCATTACGATAGACCCGTCGCTCTTTGTCACCTCAAGCCGTGCTCCCTTTGTGGCTGTCCTCGTCTATGTTGACAAATTGTTGATCGCATCCCCCAGTCAGGAGGCGGTCAGACCTGCCAAGTTAGTGTTGTAATCCACATACAAACTGAAGGACCTTGGGTCGACTCGTGTCTTCCTTGGGATGGAGCTTGAGCGTGACCGATCTCGTCGCGTGCTTCATGTCCACCAGGCTGCATATGTACGTGGTCTGGGAGAGCACTTCGCTCCCTTGCTTGAGACGCTGCCCACTGCGTCTACGCCCATGACCCCAGTAGGGCAGCGGCTCTTGAAGACACTGGACGTGTCCAAGCTGGGGGAGGTGGTAGACGTGACGGAATACTTGCGCGTCATTGGTTCGCTCATGTACCTTGCGACCACGACCAGGACAGATTTCGCTTTTGCTATGAACTTCCTAGCCCAGTTCTCCCAATGCCATCGAGCACGACACATGGAGGCCGCCTTACGCATTGTCCGGTATGCGTTGTCCACCACCCGAACACATCTCTGTTATCGAGCACAACCCTTAGTGGTAGTGGATGACTACACTGACAGCGACTAGGCCAACGATACTGATGCTCGCAGTCGCACTGGCTACCTTTTCCTCGTTGGGAGGATAGTCGTGTCGTGGAAATGTGGAAAGCAAGGATGTGTGGCACGCAGCTCCAGTGAAGCAGAGTATGTTACCTTGGGTACAGGTATGTGTGAGAGCATCTGGTTGTGTCACCTTTTTCAGAAATTGCACGTCCCCATTGGCTCCATCACCCTGCGCTGTGACAACAAGAGCACCAAAGCAATTGCTCAGCATGATGGCATGCATCACACGCACACAAAGCATATCAACGTGGAGCATCATTTTGTGCAAGAGCGCATTGCTGCGAGTCATGTCCAGATCGTTTGGGTCGATACCCGACAGCAGCGCGCTGACTTCCTTACGAAGGCACTTAGCAATAACGTGTTCAAGGCTGCAATGCATGCCGTTGGGCTTATGTGTGCACATAAAGTTCCTGGGTGAGAGTTTGTCCTTGTGCCCTGGTGTACAGTGGACTGTGTGTCACGTCTTGTGACTCTCGTCCTTGTGTGCGTGTCTACGTGTGCGTCGTTGCGGGTCATGGGGGAGTGGTGGTTTATGGCATGTTGTGACCTCTAGCCTTGCTGCACACTCCACCCTCACTTTTCCAGGTGACTGAGCATGGAGACCACCTTCAGTCGACAACTGGATCGTGGTGGAGGACCAGCAGTTGCAAGGACCAAGTGATGCAGGGACATTGCTTTTGGTTGTGCTATGTTCTGTGCCAGCCGGGTTCACTCCCTGGCTTACTCTTGTTTGGCTTACACTTGTGTGGCATGAATTATGCTCAAAGGTCACAATGGGGTGTGTGCAGTGTTTGAGCCCAAGGGAGGGGATAAGCCGAGAGTGAGATCGAGCTCGCCGCTCGCTCGCTCTCGGCTCCTCTCCCGTCACCTAAGACCTCGTGTGGCTGTGACTTGTTTTTTACTAATCGTCACTTTGACTTCGTCCCTGGCTTCTTCACGCTCAATGGCTTGTTCTAAGGCCATACATAGTTACTCCCATTCACACTCCACTCGTCCTTACACCGCTCATCGTCGTCTACACTACTCTCACTCTTGTGTGATTCAAGTTCCGAAGGCAAACTTGACCACAGCCATGGCGTCTCTCTCGCTAGAGTTCACACAGCCATGTAGCGTGCTTTTTTGCTAGAAAGCTCGCCAATTACTTCTGGTATCAGAAGTAATTGATTATTGATCTTGAATTTGTGACACACACGCCGAACGGTGCATCTCATCGAGACGGGCCTGCAACACTCACTTGGAAATATTTTACAGCGTGCAGGCCCATGCAAAAACGAACATGAGCTCTGTGTGTGAATGCGATGCAAGACGGCAAGAATTTGGCTAAGTCTGGAACGCTGAATATAAGAGAACAAGGAGAGAGGAAAAATGAGCCCCTAGCGGGCTTAAGTAGGGGCGCCGGCGGCTAGCAGCACCAAGCCCCATCATCCCCGCTGAACCGAAACGAGTCTTCGGGAAGAACACACTACGTACACCACGATAACAATAACGTAGTCTCCTCGAGGCACCGGAACAGCTCTCCGAGTGCCCGGGTCTCAACCACCGAGAAAACAGGAGCAATGCCAAAAAATCTCAGAATCAATGTCAAGACATCACACACAACTTTCCGAACATCGAAAGCGCTAGTACAACCACCGGGTCTCCTCGTCGCACATAAACAATCCACCGGGTGCGTGGGTCTCAACCCATTGAGAAAACTCTCCTAGATCCGGAGAAGCCAAGAGGGCTGCCAGAACGCATCGACCGTGTCTCGCTAGCGCTGTCGTAGGTGCTGGAGAAGTCTCGGGACACTCCGGAGGCCCGTGGTGTCATCACTCCCTCCTCTACCATGTACCACCAATGTGGGTATATGGATAATCCATCGGCATCATTCGTGACAGGTGGAAGCCACATAAACCAACACTCCCCCTGGCTGACATAGCCGTCCACGCCAAAACAAATGAACGAAGGCATGGAACAACAATGTATGTCAAACCACAATGTGCACCAGTAAACCACACACACATACACTACTGTTGTCCATCTAAGGTCTCCTCACGACACTGGCACATCATACCAAGTGTCCAGGTCTAGACCATGAGAAGAGTCATGCACACGCACACAAGCCAGTGTAATGTACACCATACACATGTCAGGGTACAAGAGAGTCTCCTAGTGACACTGGCGGTACCAATGCCCGGGTCTCGACCACTAGGAGCAATCCAACAAGTGTATGTGTGTCGACCACAACATCATCGTCAATCAACACATAGGATAATAGGGGGGTCTCCTCATAACACAGGTGTACCTCACCACGTGTCCAGGTCTCGACCACTATGAGCAAACCAGCTGGCATGCACATGCCACACGCAATATGGCCACACACCAAGACACACGACCTTATGGTCTCCTCGTGACACTGGTGCAACCGACCAAGTGTCCGGGTCTCGAGCAACACAGTGTGGTTGTAGTATACTCATAGCAGAGTATGGATCCCTCTCCATGCATCTCCCATAACGTCGCGTGAGGTCGAGGTCCACACAAAACTCCCCCTGGGCAGATGAACCCGGCGACGATGTCCTTGATGGAAATGTTAATGCTGTAGCTGAACAGATCCTGGGCGATGAATCATGTGGTCTCTCCATCATATAAAGATAGCTCCCCTTGTCATGTACGAGTTGGCTCCCTCCCTCAAAGACGAAGTGGTGTCTCCGGCTACGACTCCTCGCTTCGCGGCTGCATCACCTGGGGTGTACCAGTCCTCTTGTGACTGCGAAGGGTCCCAACTCACGGTCTCTCCTCTCTCTGCTCTACCGCAATGCATATCTCTACGCCGGAGGAAAGGGAATGGGCGCGCAGCATGCGAGCGTGGATGAAGTGGCCGAGCTAGCCTCCAAGGCGGAACAGAGCACTCTGAGGCACAGGGGTGTACGGCCAGAAGAAGAGGGCTGGAGCGACGAACCTGATCACCACTCAGGGACGAAGGTGACGATGGAGTAGCTGAGTCAGGTGGATGAAGGTGCGTGATGGCAGCAGAAGAAGGAGGAGCGGTGACAGAGTCGACAGGAACGACGATGGCGGACT
>SZWC01001915.1:150733-161218 GCA_023375785.1 Penium margaritaceum
GAGTAGCTGAGTCAGGTGGATGAAGGTGCGTGATGGCAGCAGAAGAAGGAGGAGCGGTGACAGAGTCGACAGGAACGACGATGGCGGACTCTGAAGGCACGCTCAGCTCTCCTCTGGTAGTGTCTCCATCGAATGTCATACTCAATGAAGCTACAGGATCCTCCCTCAGTATGGGTGTGTGAGGTCCTGGTAGTGGAAAGCTTGTGCCGATAGTGTTGATGCTCCCCTCCTCTAAACATCGCTCACGCGCTACCATCACCTCTCGCTGCAACATCACTACACGCTCTTACAAGTCAGCGTAACCTGCCTCCGACATGTGGAGGTGACCCATGTCTGCCTCACATAGGATAAACTTTGCCTTAGTGGATGCTGCACATGCACACTGTATAACTCATGAGTACAACTCCATCTGCATCTCTGCTACTGAAGATGATGGAGCCGCTACAGATGCATCCACCTGTGGATCAACCGAACTCTCAATGTGCTTAGACTTTGGAACATCGGATGCAAGTGCAGGTGTCGTATCCACACCACAGCTCATGTCTATCATACGAGGAGGTATGAGCAATCGCATGCTAAGGGAGAAGGAGAAAGAGAAGTCGTCAGAGTTTGTGGAGCATGTGGAAATGTCCGTGCAGGTACTGCCACTCTCAACGTCGATGTGATCAGCAGGGTCACTAGCAGGTGAACAGGAAGGGGCAAAACTCTACTTCTGCTGACGAGGTGACTCCATCTGCGTGTACAGATATGCTCCACTCTCCTCGACTTCTGCCGTAGTGGAAACGGGCGTGGAGGACTCCGACTCGACAATACCAGTCAAGGTAACCAGCTAGCGCAGCTGGCACTCACGCACCGTCTCATCGGGAAGGCTAGTCACTGCCACGTGCTCAAAAATAGAGTAAGGACCACCATCGGACTCAGTCATGTGTGTCACTGCTCCGTCGTGTGTATAGGAACCCGTAGACTCTAGGTTCATGAACGACTCCTCACGCTACAGCTGGTCCTCAGGTAGCGCAGATGAGACAGGTGAGTCTGCTCTATCTATTACGGCATATGTCCCAACAACATCTCTCAAAACTGCTACTCTCAAGAATGCCTCAACCTCTAAAAGACCAGCCGGCCGACTCTGCTCATGCACTTTGACCGCTATCAGGTTAGTGTGAGTCCCGTGCGCCAACGCCCCCGGAAATCCGTATGGGACATCTCGATCCGCACGATATTCGTGTGCCAACGCCAGGTCGTTACCGATCGGAGTCGCGAGTGGCACCGCCAAGGCACGCGGGACCTGCATTCCTCTTCATGCAACTTGCTGCTACAGAATGTCCGGCTGCTGCCCCAGCGTAGATGTCGACCTCGATAACATGCACGTCCAAAGTACTCCATCATCCGCTAGACTGGTTCGAGTGTGCTGCACACTCTCCCCCAAAAGTCCAATAGACGCATTCCGGCCCATACGGGACTCATGTGCCACCCTTCGGCCTCCATCGGTCGGAGGCGCGACGGCACCGTCCAGGGACACCAGCAGCAGGTGATGTCACCTGCTGCTGTGGACAATGTGGATCCAGCCCGGACAATGGCAGGCAAGTCTCCACCATGAAGGCCATGTCGGGAATAGACTCCACGTCATGTGATGTCACCTTATCATCTGAGTCTACTTAGGCGGACACTCGGGCACCACGGCCTGGCGCGAGTGCGGATCATGTCGCTACGGTATCAACAAGCAATATGCCGTGGCCACACTCCCCCTCAACAGGTACCACAATGCAAGCCAAGGAGGTGGAGGATGTATCAAAACCAGCGCGAGTACAACGTGCAGAGCGTTGGCGCCGACGCCGCGGGGACACACGACTGGAACGACTGCATGAAGACATGTCATTGCAAGGCGGCGTCGTGGTTGTAGGAGAGTGGAGGATTGAGAGGATGGTGGCAGCCTAGGACAGACCGACAGGTGAAGCTGACTAGACACCATCGAATGAGGAAGAAAGAGAGGATGAAGGAGATGTGATAAAAAAGGCCGTCGACAAACTAGTAGCAGAAGTACGCTCAGTCACGACGGGGTCACAAAGTCGCTGCACCATCTACCGCAGGCCATAGATCTCGACGAATATGCTCACCAGAGGTCCAGCTAGGGGATCTACCAATGCCGGCAGATCCGTATGCTGTGGAGGATGCATGCTCAGACGAGGTTGAAGCCAAGGTGGATGCCAGACGCGAGGGCGCGTCCAGCAGCGACGTCAACCATGACGTCCATCACCACAATAATAGGAGGTAAATACGTCGAGCACCTACACAAATATGCACACTCATTTCGTTCGCTGGACGATAGATAGGTGCTGAGGGCACCTACTCCCGGTGGTAAACACCAAGCCGCCGGAGAGGATGAGACCGGTAGGTAGTGTCAATCCTGGAGGTCACGGTGTCAAAGTCAGCAAACATGACCAGACAAGACGTGCTACACTACCACAACAAGCCCGGAGAACGGAGTCAGACCAGCTACTGCTACTAATGCTACTGCCACTAATAGAGGGAAGACTGCTCCAAGACCACAAAAGGTGGCGGGTGCAGGTGTGACTGCTGCTCCAAGCGGTAGGCGACCCAGCCCTCGGAGATGGACAAACTTGAATATGCCGTCGATCCTCCGGCGTGAACTACATGCACCAATCCATGGGTCCAAGGGAGACGCTGATCCAAGATGCGTCTCGAAACGAAAATCGCCGCCAATGACAATCTGCTGTCAGGTGGGAAGGAGGGAGTGTCAACCCAGTTGCAACTGCCCCTTACTATGTAGTCGTTGCAGCTCTGCCTGCCACTACTATTGCTGCCACGAAAGCTGCTACTGCTGCTGCGGTAGTAGTTGTACGATTTCTTCTTTTGTCTTTATTCTCTTGCCCTCAGGTCCCCTTTTGTGTTTTTCCTTTACCCTCACCCTCTACCTTTTTCTTCCTTCTCCCCTCTGCTTGCCTTCAGCCCTTGCTCTCTTTTTTTTCTCTCTTTTCCACTCACTTTCAGGCGTACCACTTTACTCATTTTTTTTAATCTTCCCCTTGTTTCTCAATTGCCCCTTATTTGGGGCAATGGAGAAAATAAAGGAGGGGGGGAGGGGGAGGGGGGGTTGACCCCTCGCGCACACGCTCACTTGCTTGCTTGACGGTACGAGCGAGCGAGGTGGGTGGGAGCGAGGAAGGGCCAGGGGGATCAGCCCCTCCCTTCCCGTCGGCCCCTTCCATCGGTTGGCCAACGGGGCCGAGAGGGCTCATAGGCCCGACAAGCCCCCCTCCGAGGGAGCCCCCTTGATGGGGCTCGAGGAGGCCCCTCCAAGAGGGAGGGGAGGGGGTCCTTAGGGCCTTCCTCGCATCGGTTGCAAAAGCTACAACGGCAGGTTGTTGCTGCTATGATTTTTGCTACTGCTGCTGCTGCTGCTGCTACTACTCTACGCAGCAGCTGCAACTGTTACGATTGTTCCAGTGCAGTTGCTGAGGTTGCTGCTACTGCTGCTACTACTACTCTGTGCAGCAGCTCCTCTTGCGGATTGCTAATGCCGCCGCTTCTACTACTGCTTTATGCCGCCGCTGTTGTTAATTCTCGCCGCTGTGCGCCACTAATGCTTGCAGCTGCCGCCATTGCTGCTATTGCTATGCGTCGCCGCTGATTTTGCCACTTGATGCCGCTGCTACTGTTGCCACCGCCGTTGCTGCTACTATTGGTGGGTGACCCAACAGCTGACGCTGCTATTACTGCTTGTTGTTGCCGTAGCTACTACTGCTGTTGTGCGCCGATGTTGCTGCAACCGCTGCTACTACTACTGTTACGCAGCACAACAGCTGGCGCTGCTACTATAGTTATAGGAACAACTGCTGCAAACTCTACTGCCCGTCGTTGTTGCTTCTGTTGCCGCTGCTGCTGCCATTGCCACCACTACAATACCAGCTACTGCTGCTGCTGTTCTACGCTACTCACCGGCCCTTTGGCGATCAATTGTATTCAATTTGCACTCCCTCACGTTGCCGCCAACGTGGCGCCACGTGGCGCGTTCTCTTTGCGTTCAGCCCACTACTGCTCATTTAGCTGCTCACACGCCCCCTTGTGCTTTGATACCAAATTGGAAAATTTTTAGGGAGTCTGAGCCGATGCAAAATTGAACATGAGCTCTGTGTGTGAGTGCGATGCAAGATGGCAAGAATTTGGCAAAGTCTGGAATGTTGAATACTAAAAAGAACAAGGAGAGATTACAAATGAGCCCCTAGCGGGCTTAAGTAGGGACACTGGCAGCTAGCCGTACCGGGCTCCGTCACCCTCGGTCAACCCAAACGAGTTAGCAGGGAGAGCACACTGCGTACACCTCGATGACAACAACGGCGGTCTCCTGAAGGTACCGGAACAGCTCTCCGAGCGCCCGGGTCTCGACCATCAAGAAAAGGAAAAAAAAATGCTAGAAAATCTCGAAATCAACGTGTAGACATCACACTCGGCTTTCTGAACATCGAAAGCGCTAGGACAGCCACCCAGTCTCCTCGTTGCACCGCTACACTCCACCGGGTGCGCGGGTCTGAATCCACCAAGAAAACTCTCCTAGCTCCAGAGAAGCCAACAGGGCTGCCGGAATGCATCGATCGCGTCTCGCCGGCGTTGTCGTAGGTGCTGGAGAACTCTCGGGACACTCCGGAGGCCAGTCGTGTCGCCACGCCCTCCTCTGCCATGTACCACCAATGTAGGTATATGGATAATCTATCGTCTTCATGGGTGGAAGAAACACAAACCAACACATTCTCGCCGCACATCGCCTCTTGCGGATCTATCGACACCGTTGTACACAGTCACTCTATACTTCCACGTCAGTGGTCAGGCCAGCATTATCACTGGCAAGCTCCGAAAATACAAGCGTCGTAACTCTCCCATTGAACGTCCCTCCGACCATCCCAACGACTCCGGCACTCTTGTCGCAACCACCGTCCTGTGGGCCTTACACCATCTCTCCACCAGTGGTGGACCGCATTCTGCGTGGCCACGAAGCATCTCGCACTGCTTCATTGCTCGGGCTTCTCCTTGGTTTGTCACCGCAACCCTCATATGCCCCTCTTTCTCCTTCTCATGGCATTCAGCACCATTGCAACACTTCTGCGTCTTCCATGGGACCTTGACGCTCTGTGTCTCAGCTACCCCAGTGTACGCCTGGCGGCATCTCCCCTACTCACTGCATTCTATAGCATCATAGTCGGATAGTAACATCTCTTGGCTGCATTTACAACCCTAATACGTACCACCTTAGATTCACCACCACTTGACGAAACAGCTTGAAATCCTAATGCAGCAAGTTGGGGTAGCAGCGTTGTTGATGCAGCATGCTGGACCCCACGCTAGTTGCTTAGGCTGCCCCCTCAGTCTGCTGCACTAAAGTCCAACTCTGAGAGCTCTAGTGTTGTACTCATAAATGTGTGCACTAGAGTAAGCGCGAGACAACAAGTAAAAAATAGAAATGATTGCTAAGGAAGTGAGAAATAAGAAACAATGGGAGACCCCTCCAAGTTCTAGTTCCCCCGAGCTATGTAGTTCTTGTTACTCGGTTTCTAAGCCAATTAGAAAAGGGTGGAAATCCCATATACCCCTCGTTTCGGACAACAAGCCCAATCCGCCCCTCTACGGGAACAATAAGCCCCATCCACCCCTCCGTGACAACGATAAGCCCCATCCGCCCCTCCACCAGAACGATAAGCCTCATCCGTCCCTGCCCCTGAACAAGAAGCCTGACTCGCCCCTTCTGTAAGGATAGAAGCTTTCAGGCGTAGAAAATAAATGACACACCCAGCTCGTTTTCAAAAGATAGCAAGTCGACATCGCATGGATATGGCGTCGACATGCGGACATCAAACTTTCTATCCAACTATCACAAAATCCTTCATCGAAAGGTTTGTGATTTTTTCTAAGCGGTTTGCGAGAGTTTGCGTGGGGGGTCTAAGACTCTCCATGCGTTGAAAGGGAACCTGCTGGGCCCCGCTACCGTGGGGCTGATCAGGTGCCCGTGCAAAAACAAACCCTAAAACACTATGTGTAATGAGGGAGTGGGGTTGTGTAGAGTTTGTATCTCGACGAGGGTTGAATTTGAACATGTAAAAGAAAATAGAGGAGTTTTGACTCCCCATTGATGGATCGGGGATTCATACCAATGCCCATTGGCCGGAATCCCTCGCAAACCACCCCCGTCCCACTCCCCACCACCTCCAAGTAGCCCACCGGCTGCCCGTTCCATCACCCCCCTCGTTCGTGAGGACCTCGATCAAAAGGCGGGTGGGTGGGCTGGTGCGCTGCGAGAGGCAAGGGGGCAGAGGGCAGTTGACGACGTATCGACCGACGGATGTCGGCCAGCAATCCCCCCACCCCTCGATGCTATCAGAGCCCTCCATCGCGACGTCCGCAATGGAGGGCCGCATTCTAGCACGGCATGCCTGATTTTTCCATGCTTAAGTAGCGACATGCGTTACTGTTTAGTATGGTGAAAACGGGGGGCGGATTGGGCTTTTCTTGGCTAGACAGGGATGGATGAGGCTTATCGTTTAGGTGGAGGGGTGGATGAGGCTTATCATTTTGGCGGAGGGGCGGATGAGGCTTATTGTTCTAGCGGAGGATGGGGCTTATCGTTCCGACAAAGGGGCGGATGGGGCTTATTGTTCCGACGAAGGGGTACATGAGGATCACGAGTGATAAAATAGAGGGGATCGGCATTTTCACCATCAGAAAAATACTCGTTTTTTGGCAGGCAGGGTTTTCATGGTGAGCCCTGCCAAACGACGGACAGCCCAAAACAGGGGCGTTGTCCGTTTTGATAGAAAATTGGACCATACCATAATACGCGTGCTATAAACGTAGTTGTCTGGTAAGAATCACTTAGAAGAATAGCATCAATGATTTACAACCGCCTGAACCCAGGCGGTGTCTACGCTATTCCCTGGTCCTAACACTGCCCAAATAACATGAAACATGGACCCTAGGCAAAGCATGGCGCTACAGATGCAACAGGGCAGTCCGACCCAGCACTACACACGTATAGAAAGCATCTGCAGGGATAGTGACTGCCGGCGGTACGACTGCCGAGGAGGTTTGCTAATGGAGCTGAGCACGTTGGAGGGAGGAGGCTCCAGCCAAACGCATGTAGGCCTCAGCGTGCATGGGCTCCACTGGACGACACTCCAACAGCGCTACATCTCGCAGTCAATCATCTGCATGCCCATGTACACAATGTAGGAGGACACAACAGAGCACAATGAGAGATGTGTGAAAACCAATACTCCCCCTTGACTTACACGCGTAGTGCACATAAACGGGCAGAGAGCACAAAGACAAAGCAGACAGGGGTAGAAAGAGATAGAAGGCCTCACATACGCACACCAACTGCACTCACTGCCTTCTTGAACGAGTCACGCTTCACTGCCTTGGTCAAGAAGTCAGCCAAGTGCAGTGTTGTCTAAATCCAAACAATGATGATGTTGCCGTCATGAAACAATGAACGCACATAGTTATACTCAAAATTGATGTGCTTTGTGTGAGTGTGATGCACGATGCCATTGTCAACAATGGCCATGGTACTCTCGTTATCATAGTGCAACATGATGGACGAGACTGAATGATGCAACTTGGACAACAGGCAACGTAACCACATGCTCTTACATTCGCCAGAACCAAGGGCCACATACTTAGCCTCAGCAGTGTTACGTGCAATGTAGCCTTGCTTGCCGCTGCGCTAGGACATAACCGTGCCATCATTAAGAAAGATCCTGCCAGCACGACTCTTACCATCCAGACTGTCGGCCCAGTCACTGTCGGTACAACCTACCGCAACAACGGATGGCTGTCGATGGAACATGAGACCTCACCATGGGCTCGAGACGACGTAGAACACTGATTGAACCGCAGCCTTGAAGTGGAGGTGACGCGATTCCTGAAAGAACTAGGAAGTAGGTTGACGGCAAACGCAATGTCTCGACGCGTCATCGTCGCCAAGAACATCAGTGACCCGATGACACGCAGATACGTGGTTATGCCTACAGGCTCTCCTACAATGGCTAGATCGGAACTCTTTAGCTTCACCTACCCATCAGGTGACATGGGTGAGGATGCTCTTGGCACAAGGGGCACATCCTCAACAAAGTGCCCTGACAAAGTCTGGACGTAGGCGGCCTAATGGACGTGCAGGATACCCATAGAGCGATCATGCTCAAGCTCCATGCCCACAAATAATTGAGCCGTTCTAAGGTCCTTCATCTGGTAGGCGGCATTAGAAGGTCCTTGACCTGCTGGATGGTGGCTGCATTCGGTGACGCGATGAGCAGGTCGTTGACGTGGACCAAGACAACAACAAAGGTCTGGCCTTGCGGTTTGATGAATAGTGCAGGGTCGACAGTGCTACAGAGCCATTGTCGAAGCTTCGAGGTTGCATCATGTAGAGTTCCTCGCCCTCCAATGAGCCATGGAGAAAGGCGTTGCTCACATCAATCTGATGCAGCTCACACCCATGCTGGGCAAGGAAGCTGAACAACGCCTCGCCAGTGGAGAACCGACCAACCGGGGCAAAGATCTGGTCATAGTCGATCCCAGGAACCTGAGCAAACCCCTTCACCCCTTCAATGTCTCCTTTTCTCCCAATGTCACTGTTACTGTCACTTTCGTTATCACTATCGTTCTCACTATTGTTGTTCCTGTTGCTGTTGCTATCATTGTTGCTATAACTTTTACTATTGTTCTCCTATTGTTGTCACCGTCTTTGTTGTCATTGCCATGCCATCTCTGTCACTATCTTTATCTTTGTTCTTGCTGCTGTTGGTTGGGTTGAATTTTTCGTTGCTGCTATCGCCCTTTTTTTGTGGCACTATTGCTGTCGTTGTCATTGTTGTTGTCGCTCTTGTTATCATTTTTGTTGGCGCTGCTGCTTTTGTTTTCACTATCAACGTTGTTGCTCGTGTTCGTTGGCGGGTCAGCTTGCTGGCTGGTGAACTGACTAGCCGCAAGATAGAGGAACACTTTGAACGATGGCCAGTTTATGAATTAGTGGTCACTCGGTCGATCGATCGGTCGGTTGGTCGGTCGGTCGGTCAGTCCGTTGGTCAGTCGGTCAGTTGGTCGGTCAGTTGGTCGGTCAGTTGGTCAAGCGGTCGGTCGGTCGGTCGGTTGACAGGTTGGTCAGTCAGCCAGTTGGTTGGTCATTTGGTCAGTCAATCGTTCGATTGGTTGGTCGTTCGATCCGTTTGTTGGTCCGTCGGTTCGTCAATGAACCGGTTTGTTGCTCACTCGGTTGGTCGTTTGGTTGATGGTTAGTCAGTATGTCGGTTGGTCCGTCGGTCGGTTGGTCGGTCGGTCTGTTAGTCGATCCGTTGGGCAGTCGGTTGGTCCATGTGTCTGTTGGTTGGTTGGTGGGTCGGTCGGTCAGTCGCTCGGTCGGTTGGTTGGTCTGTCGGTCGTTCGTTCTGTCGGTTGGTTAGTTCGTCGATGGGTCGGTCAGTCAGTTAGTCGGTCGGTCGATCACTTTGTTAGTGAGTCTGCCACTACAGCCATTGCAGTCGCTGGTGCTACCGCTCCTTTTATTGTTACTTTTGTTACTTTTGTTGTCATCACTATTAATGTTGCTTTCGTTGTCTTTGTTTCTCCTGCAGTTGTCGTTGTCATTGTTGTTGTCACCGTCACTGCCGCTATTTTTGTCAATGTTGCTGTCGTTGTCACGATTGTTGTTGCTGTCCCTTCTCTGTCATTTTTTTTGTCATGGCTTTTGTTGTCATTGGCTACAACTATCGTTACTATAATTATTGCTTTTGCTTTATATGTTGCTGTCATTGTTCTTACTATCTCTATTACTGTCCATGTTGGTGTGAAAGTTGCTTTCTTTCTTACTATTGCTGTCAATGTTGTTGTTGCTACCGCTATCACTTTCATTATTGCTATTTTTATGCATGTTGTTTTCAATGTTGATGGCATTCCGCTAACATCGTGGTTGTTGTTGTTTTATTTACTGGCTTTGTCACTATTGTTGTTGTTGTCGCCATCACGTTTTGTCGCTATCATTGTCCTTGACTACAACGACACTTGTGGGTGCAATTTCCACCATGGCAACGACTTTGACTTCATATGTGACTGCAACTAGAACTCAAAATTCATGTTCAAATTAAAGTACAAATGTAGGTGTAAGGGCAAGTGGGAGTGCGTGTGCAAGTGTGAGTGCGAGTGCGAGTGCAAGTGCAAGTGCGAGTGCCAGTGCAAGTTCGAGTGGGAAAGCGAGTGTGAGTGTAAGTGCAAGTGCAAGTGGGAGTGGGAGTGCGAGTGCAAGTGAGAGTGCAAGTGAAAGTGCGAGTGCGAGTGCGAATGCGATAGGGACTGGGACTCGGACTACGTCTGCAAGTGCGACTACAACTGGGATTATGATTGCCAAAGCAAATATCTCTCTCTCTCTTCCTCTCTCTCTCTCTCTCTCTCTCTCTCTCTCTCTCTCTCTCTCTCTCTCTCTCT
>SZWC01001915.1:166864-186108 GCA_023375785.1 Penium margaritaceum
ACGAGGTACTCCCTGACAACGCGCGACCGAAGAGTACGCTCTCGGTGCTGGAGTAGGCGAAGGACCTCGTATTGGCCGTCGGCAGCCAGGACTGCTGGCGGTGGCTGAACGGTTCCTTCTGCCGTGTATGGAGCCAGCAGGCTCACATGAAACACGTCATGTATCTTCATACTCGGCGGAAGTAGCAATCGGTATGCCACTGGCCCGATACGTGCCACAATGGGAAACTGCCCAATCCACTTCGGAAGACGTTTTCTTGCCCCTGGCGACTTCAACCGAAGGTTTTGAGTGCTAAGCAGCACTTTGTCACCGATGTCAAATGACACCTCACGGCGACCTTAGTCGGCATATGCCTTTTGTCGCTGTCGAGCTGCTTGAAGGTGACCCTTCGCCTCCTGTAACAAGGAGTCGATGTGCTCAGCAAAGGCTTGAGCAGTAGGGACCTGCCCTCCTGTACTCCCACTCTTCACCAATGAAGAGGGTACCACTGGATGCCGACCACTGTTTAACACAAACAGTGTGAACTGTGTGGACTCGTTCACCGAGTTGTTCACCACAAACTCTCACGGTGCTAGGAATTTGTCCCAATCATGCATGGCAGGGTCCACGTACATGCAGAGCATCTGCTCTAGAGTGCAATTCATGCGCTCTGTTTGTCCATCCGTTTGAGGGTGAAACGCTGTCGACATTTGCGACTCGCTGCCAAAGTACTCGTGCATCTTTTGCCAGAACTTACTAGAAAATTTTCGATCTCGGTCGGAGATAATACGCAATGGCAAGCCATGGTAATTTACGACATCCTCAAAGAAGAGACGAGCGGTCTCCTCTGCGTTCAAGTGATTGGTTGTAGGAATGAAGTGTGTCATCTTCGTCAAAAGATCCACAACCACTAGTATTGTATCATGGCCACGGGCCGTGTCCGGAAGACCAGTAATGAAGTCCATGCTGAAGCACTCCCATGGAGTCCCAGGAATGGGAAGCTGCTGGAGGAGTCCAGCAGGCTTCTTGTTACTAGCCTTATTCCGAAGACATGGGTCGCATGTCATGCAATACTTACGAACATCGACACTCCATCCTGGCCACCAATAGTGGTCCAAGAGTGCCTGTCCGGTCTTTCGGGGTCCCACGTGACCTGCGACCGGCGAGTCGTGGAACTGGTAGATAACCTTTGCTCGAAGGTCTTCCGAGTTTGGCACAATAACTTGTTCCCCGTGCCAGAAGATTCCTGCGGCCTCCACCAAGCCGTACTTATCCAGATTTGGAGAGTCTTGAAACCAAGAATCCACACAGTATCCCATCCGGATCCTGTTTACAAAACCGTTGAAATGGACAATCTCTCGTGGTGGTTGACGCAGAGGTGCAGGGGGATCTGGAGGTTGTACTGTTGTTGTTGCAATGGCCAAAAAACACCCACTGACCTCGGTGGTTGCTTTAATTTCCACAGGCTGTGGGCTTAGTGGATCGGCAACATTGATTCGTCCTGGCCGATATTCCCATGTGAACGAGAATCGACTCAGGTATTCGCTCCAACACGCCTGTCGTCTTGACAGGTTCGGTTGCGTTTGGAAAAACACCAATGGATAATGGTCGGTCGCGACCGTCACACCCCCTTCAGCACCCTCAGGGTAGCAACGCCACATCTTAAAAGCGTGTACTACTGCAAGGAGCTCTTGATCCCCGGTTGTGTACCGCGTTTCCGCGGGTATGAGGTTCCAGCTCTCACACGCAACGGGTTGACCGTTCTGTATGAGGACGGCTCCAAGTCCAACTACCGACGCATCACATCAAACCTCCCATGGTTGCGATGGATCTGAAAGAGCTAGGACGGGCGCCGTGGAGAGAAGATCTTTGAATTTGAGAAAAGCGTTCTTGCAATCAAATGTCCATTCCCAACGCACGTCTTTTCGCGTGAGCCTGGTTAGCGGTGCTACCAGGGTCGAATACCCTTGCATAAACCGTCGAAAGTAGTTTCCAAGGCCGAGGAAAGACCAAATCTGCCCAACATTTTCGGGGCGTGGCCAGTCCACAACGGCTTGGACCTTTCGTGGGTCGACGCGGATGCCGTCCTTGCCGACGATGTGTCCAAGGTATTCGAGCTCATCTTGTGCAAACTTGCACTTGCTCACTTTTGCATAGAACTTCTGTTCCCAAAGGATTGCGAGAACTTCGCGCAGATGTTCTATGTGCTCTTCCATTGATTTGGAGAAAACCAGGATATCATCCAGGTAAACCAAGACAAACTGTCCCAGTTGCTTGGCGAACGTTCGGTTCATTTTTCCTTGGAAGGTTGCCGGGGCATTTGTAAGCCCGAAGCATAGCACTCGGAACTGATAGTGTCCCATGTGTGTTCGGAACGCGGTTTTGGGCACATCATCTTCCGTGATGCGGATTTGATGGTACCCTTGAGACAAATCCAAAGACGAAAATACTTTTGCGCCTTGGAGATGTTAGAAGAAAGTGTCTCCACGAAGTAGAGTTTTTTTCAAGCTCTCTAACGCAATTTTCGGCGCTTCAATCCGTGAAGTGTGGATGCCGTAGTCCGATTTGGTGTTTTTGCCGCTGCTTGTAGCTGCCGGCGGCGTTTTATCTATGTCGTAGCCGCCGTTTCCGTCCAACCCTTGGGCGCAAGGGTCGTCTGGCTCTGAGAACCACTGTAACGTGCCGGATCTCTAGCTCCTGCTCTGAAGTCGTCGTCGGAGTTCGCAGAATGGCGTTCTCAGTCCACGTCAGGGGTTTACCCCCTTTGCAAGACTGAGGGACAATCGTCATCAACGACCCAAAGCAGGGAGACTCGAATATTTCGAGTCTCCGGAGGCCCATTTCCGTTTTTAACCAAACCCCTGGTTTTGGGACCCAAACCGGGGGTTTTTACCTCGAACTCGTGTGTTCACACGAGTTATTCCGTTCGTTTTACGTCGAAGTTCGTCATAAACGAACTTCGAGTTTCGTTTTGTCGTTCTGGCGCGAAAATCGTCGCGTGCGAGGCACGCTGGCGATTTCACGTCAGGCATTTTGTCCTCACCCTCGCTCCCCGTATCCCTTGTCCTCTCTTGCTTGTTTTGCAAGGAGGGCGAGGGGGGACGAGGGCACGAGGCCACGAGGCCTCGCCCTCGAGGCCCTCGTGGCCTCTCAGCCGCCGATTCGGCTGAGGCCGCGATCGGCGGCTGGCAGCTGGCCGGCCGGTGGCCGGCCGGTCGCTTGGCCGGCCGCCGGCCGTCCAGCCGGCCGGCAGCGAGCTGGCCGACGGCCAGCAAACTGCTGGCCGCCGGCCAGCCCTCGCTGACGCGAGGGGTGGTGTGCAACCACCTCTCACATCAGCGAGGAGGGAGGGCCGAACCGGCCCTCCTGCTACATTTAACCTTACCAATTTTATTGAGTTACTTTTCATATGATAACTTAATAAAAAATTCATTACTCTTTAGAAAATATGTTTTCGTCTTTGCACAAATACTTACTTGATGAGATCACTATGTTTTGCGTTGGGACTGTGTGTTACGTCCCTAACATAAAAAAATCCCAAAACTATACGAGTGGGTTTCTTTCTCCTTACATTCATGGGCTAGTGCGTGATGAATTCCATGCTTTTACGCCATTCAGCGAAGGGAATTTTTGCCAACTACCTTGACCTCTGGTGTTCCGTTATAGAAGTTTGGGAATCTTTCACCACTTTGTTGAAAGGTCGACAGAAGTTTTGGGAACCATATCAACGTTTCCATATTGTTTTATTGAATTTATCAACAATTCTTGGCTATTATAGACAAGATTTGCAATATTATGAACCACTCATTGACTTCTTGGTGGAATTGTTTGAATCAACCACTCATAACACGGCCTTGCACTTGTTGCTTGGCTCAAATACTGATGAATCAACTTATGCCATAGTCTTATTCTCAGCATTATAAATGTGCTCAACGCAATCAACAATTTTCATTAGAGAAAACGTATAGCCTAATACAATCTATCATAGTTTTTCAAACATCTGAATCATCCTTTACCCCGCACCTCATTCCTCTGAACCATCTATGTCCCACTCGGCATAACATTCGGTATTACAATATAGTGGCAATGGAGGTGGGACCGATGTATCACTGTAGCAATGATGAAGTGTACCTCTAAACTCGTCCATGACATCTTGATCGTCGGTCTATGGGAGTTTCCGCTATTGATTGCCACTCCTCGAGTTGATCAATTTCAAGAACTCTAAATGATTTATGATGAGGATGTGGCTTTCAATTTTAGAGATACACTTCACCATTGTTATGGGTGGTGTGTTGGTTACCCCTCTAGTGCCATTTTGGTTCAATACCAAGTGTTACGCCGATTGGAACGTAGGTGGTTCATAGGGATGAGGTACTGGAGAAAACAAAATTCGTGTGTTTAGGAAAAATGGATAATTTTTATTAATTAATAATTTTACTTCTATGTGAATTGTCATGTACATCGAGCAAAGATAAACAAAATCGAGAATGAGGTTGAGGTTTAAGTTGGGTCATCCACGTTTTAGGTGAGCAACGCGTGCTACGTAGCCGCGTGAGCCATCAGTTCAAGATGCTCTTGTGAGAAGTCGGGGGGCTTAAAGAATGTTTTGGTACCTCTTGATGAAAGTCATGCGTTTCGAGAAGTGGACGGAATGATATCTAAACGTGAATGTGTTTCACGAAACTTTTGTCAACCTTTATGGAAGGTGAAGGAAGCTGGAAGAAAATTTTGAAACAGTACGCTGGAGGTCAGGGCATTTGGTTGACAAGTCGCATGGTTGAACTGCGTAAAATTCCTGTAGTTTGTTCGTGGTGGGCCATGAATGTATGGATAGAAATGCTCACTCGCGACTTGTGTACATGAGGGGGTGACACGCACCTGACTTCTGCCATGAGACACTACAGCGGCCATGATTTAAAGGTATTGCAGTTTGCTTGATTATGACAGAAAGGTTTTCCTACAAACAGATTCATTCATGGCCAAATCTGACTGAGAGTAATTGTGCATGATGGATATGAGTAATTGTGAATCCTGACTTGTGCCATCTTACGTAGAATGTCGAAAATCGGCTCTGAGGGAATGAGACGACGACGTCGCGGACCAGCCGCGGATTAAGCTGACGGCTCAGCTAGCCGCACTTTGCCGCCCCCTCGACGAGTTCATGACTTCTGTCCACCGCCGATCCTTTGGCGGGAAATACGGTGTTCATCCGTCCCGTCAACTAAGACGCGTGCCGTGGCGCGGGTCGATGCTTGCGCTCTCTGGCTCTGACAGTCGCTTAGCCCCGTGGCCGACTACAAATTCAGTCGTCCGCTACGTAACCATTCCAAGGTGGCCCAACTACTTTATTTCGTCGCGAGGACGTTTTCGTCAACAAGCCAAAGCCAAATCTCACCGAGGGCAGCGAACCCGCAGACCATTTGCTATGGCTCTACTCGCTCTCGTCTTGTCGGCTCTCGTGCTGACCTCGGCCTTCGGTGGGTACCAATGGGCACCAGGTTTGGCATGAACAGGAGTAACTAAGTAAGCTCCTCTTGCATCCGGCAGTTCTCGTGGTTTGGCTTTCTCTGCAACATTTCCGCTGACAGCTTTTCATGGGCGAGCCACACGGCTGGACAACTGATTGGTCTCGCATTCACCTAAGTTGTGTTTGACGTCGTTCAATGCAACTTTCAGAATATTGACGTGCTTCTGTAGAATTCAGAGTTACCAAAGCCGCAAGTCTCTTGGCTTCGTTCTCGAGGCCCTGCACAAATGACATTCGTTACCTTGCTGCTAGTCGCAAGCCGGCACATATGCCTTTCTACAATTTCACGTTCTTCATTGTCATTGATCGCCCCTATCATTCCACGCAACGCATGACTTTCTACATTGCAGGTGCCGACGCAGCAACGTACCGCCGGAAGTTCACTGTTATCGAGACGTCCGACGGCCCTTCGGTGAGTCAGACAAGTTTCACCGTCCTGCGCTCACGCTTTGACACTCTGTCACCCTCTCTGTAATTGGACGACAGGAGCAACGGCCTGGAGTGCCCCTGTTCCGACTTTGCTACCCTGTCAGTGATCCAGACGGAACATTAGGTCGTAAAGTGCCTTTGCTGCCGCACTACCTTAACACGAAATAAGAATCCTGTCATGCTGTATCCGAAGACTCGGGTCCTATCTCGTACACAAGCTCACCTATGGTCGTACCAAGTCGTCATGCTTTCGTGAGCCGGGTTTGGCGCGAACGTGCCCTAAAAGGTAGAGCTGGCTCTCGTCACACCGTTTCACGTCGTACAAGAACGGTAGTTGCCGCAGTACGCAATGACTTTATGCTCCTCTCGTTCTGTGTATAAACCTCGTGTAGTGGCAACGCTGTTGCCGCATCTGGAGAATCGGGAGGCCTCAGAATCTGAGTGTGTCGCTTGGCTGGTAGCTGCAGTACGGCAAGAAAAAATGTCTTCTGACGATGTCTTTTTTGCACTGCAGCTGACGTTTGGCCCTAACGGCAAAACCGTGACGGGAGCCAACAAGCTTGGCGACACTTTCGTGTGGACCAGCAATACGCTCAGCAAGGCCACCAACAAGAGGGTAAGTGGTAGTTTGCTCCCGCCCCCTCCCACCTCTCTCCACCCCGATGCAACACCTCCATCTTGTGTACGGCTGACTGAGACTGTCGGCTCAGAACATGACGGTCCAAGTATTTGGGCAAGTCTGCAGTTACATTGCAGCTCCAGCAGTCATTAACCTACCATTCTCATTCAGCTCATACTGAACTAAGGCCGTGCTGCTATGGTTTTTCTGCTGTAGCTGTTATTTGTTGTTTCACCCAATATAATGTGACGGCCTTTGCCATGTGCAGGTGGGTGGGTTCGTTGGTAACTGTATCTACTCTGCGCCCTCGCTTGGCATTTGCACGTGGACCCTCAACCTCAAGGATGGTTCCATCACTGTGTCTGGTGCGTTTTTGTGACCTTCACGTGAAGGCTTGTGCTCCGCCCCCCCTCCCCCAACCCATTCTAATGGCATAGCTCTTAGTTCTTCCTGAACACTAGGCATAAGCAAGCATCCACGAATGTGGATGCCCTTGAGGGAGTGGTGCTGTGGTTGGCTGTGGTTGGTGGTGCCGTGGTTGGAGTGAACTCACAGAGGATGACTTTCATGTTCACCTCCCTAGTGACGTTTGAACACATGGTCTCTCCTCTCTGGTGTTGCTGCCCACAGGTTCTCTGGATGAGAAGCCAAAGACCATTGAGATTGCCATCATTGGAGGCACTGGTGCATATGCGGGAGCTACTGGCTATGTGAGCAGCACCTATGACGGAGCTCCTGGCAGATTCGCTGAGACTTACTACCTTTACTGATTTTCCCTAGGTTTCTGACCAGGGTTGGCCGAATATCCTTCCTAAAAGTGTGGAGACAGACATGCAGCGACGCAGAGCAATGGAATAAAATGTGGCACATTGTGAGATGGTTGTCACTCTCGATTGTTAATGTTCTCCTCACCCTCCTGTTTCCTGCAGTACCCCTCCTTTCCCGTGCCACTTCCTCCTATCCTTCCTAACTTACTCCCCTCTCTTTTGTCCCCTCTTCCTCTTATCCCTCCTCTCCCCTGCTCTTCCTCTCATCCCCCTCCCCCCTTCTCATTCACCTTCTCCTCCCTCTCAACTCCTCTAATACCCCCCCCCTCTCCTGTGCCCCCACCACTCTGTTGTCCCCCACATCTCACCAAACTGCCATCTTTACTGAAATTAGGCTAGCAACATGAATTCTCAAACACTTATCAGTTGGCAATAACTCCACTCTCGGTGTAGAGCACGGATGTTTTGAAGAAAACTTGTTTAGTGGGGGATATTCCAACAGCATTTGGCTATGTCTGCAAATAACCCAATAGTGCAAGGACAAGCGAAATCCATTTCGAACACAGCTTCATGAAACCTGACAGTAGAGCCTAAGCTGAGGCCTCTTGGTATGTGTGGCTTCCACCCGTCACGAGCCACAGCCGTGGCAGCTACGGGTGCACCCGAAGCTAATGGTGAGCAGTGGCCGCATTGGAGATCGTGACGACCCGACGGAACTCCGGATCGTTCAGGGACTTACCCAGGACCTACAACATGACAGGTGTGACGCAGATGATGCATCTACAGCCTGACTCGCTGGTCTGCCACTGTTGGAGTTTTCTCGGTGGTCGAGACCCACGCACCCGACAGCCTGTACCAATGCGATGAGGACACCTGCAACTTTGTGTGTGCTTCCTGTCATGGAAAGCACACGTTGATGTCTCGGTACTGCACTCGTACATTTATGGGTGCTCTTAGTGCAGTTCGGAGTGCTGTAGAGTTTTTATAGTGGACAGGCCATTTTGGCCGATTTCCTTGTTTTGCTTGCTATTAGTGTCTAGATGATGCGAACCCACCTTGCGTGGGTCCGTTGCGTAGAGCTCATCGTTCTGCACGTTTTGGTGCAGACAGCGGGTGATTCTGACACCCGAGCAGTGAGTTACGACTAAAACCGTAGTTTTAGGCTAGTTTGAGCAGGTACGAAAGGACGGAGTTGCTATAGGGTGAAATAGCTCATATACCCATAAAACGCAAAGTGTGACTCTCATCCGCCCGTCGTTCAGAAGAAAAGTAACGATCCGCCCGTGGTTCGGAAGAAAAGCAACCATCCGTCCACCTTGCGTTACAAAAGCAACCATCCGCCCAGCCTCCGCAACAAAATCAACCAGCCGCCCACCCCTTTTTTCATGCTCGATCAGAGCATATGTTTTGGACCTCACTGTAGGTAGGCGTAGTTGCTGTGCTAGCAAGGAAGTAGATGACAAGCAACAGAATACGCCATGGATCGGGGAACGCTCACGACTTAGAAAAATAGAGTCACAGCTAGATTGGCGAGAGTGAGAGTGAGCGAGGTGGTGAGAGCCAGTTGACCGGGCCACCCACGCGAGGCTATCGTCGTGGGGCCCGGGCGCCACCCAGGGATCGAACCCGACCCTGGAGCAAACGAGCTCCAGGCGGTTTCTCACACTTCGGCACAAGCCGGACGTGTGGTCCCAAGGGATCAGCAACCCGGTTCACCACTCTAGGAACATGCAAGCATGCAATCAATTAACAGGCATGCATTCCCACAAGTTGTATCCCCTTTTAGTATGAGTGCATTACTAAACTAAGGCATGCGACAAGACTGGTGCTGAAGCCACAACTTGGCAGCTTGAGGGAGGCACATCCTCTGTGTTCTTCATGCCGCACCACAGTCTTGCACCATGTAGCCTTAATCCAGATTAATCACCTGCAGTGGTGAGATGTGTGTGTGAATGGAGACAAGAGGGCACTTGCGTGTGTTCGTGACAATAACCAACACTCCCCCATGACCCACAGGCGAACATGCCTCACACACACAAAACATGGAACGAGGTAGACAGCACAGGGATCACATTAACTAACGGCATCACGAGAGCGCAGCAAGCCAACCGCATGCACGGCTGCTTTGAACATTCCACTGCTGAGTGCTTTGGTGAGAAAGTCTGCACGCTGTTGACGAGTGTCGACCCAGACGACCTGAACTTCACCAGCAGCAATGCGCTCGCGTACAAAGTGATGCTCAATGTTGATGTGCTTAGTGCGAGAGTGATGCATGCCATCGTGCTCAGCGATTGCCTTCGCACTCTGGTTGTCACAGCGCAGGGTGATGCAATGAATGGGAACACGCAACTGCTGCAACAAGCGGGACAACCACACACTCTCACACGTACCTGCACCCAATGCCACATACTCTGCCTCACTTGAGCTCCTCGCAACACAACCCTGTTTTCCACTCTTCCAGGAGACTGCAGTCCCCCCGACGAGAAAGATGTAACCAGTGTGGCTGCGAGCATCTGTGTCATGTGCCCAGTCGCTGTCTGTGTAGCCGTCAACGACTACAGAGGGCTGAGCACGGTAGCAGAGTCCTACGCGTGCAGTGGACAACGCGTAGCGGACGACGCGCAGTGCGGCCTCGAGATGCTTCTGCCGAGGCTGCTGCGAGAACTGGGCAAGGAAGTTGACCGCAAAGGCCACATCTGCCCTAGTGGTGGTGGCGAGATACATGAGGGAGCCGACAACACTAAGGTAGTCGGTGACATCGACTGGCTCACCCAGCTATGCTGTGTCCAACGACTTCAGCAGACGCTGACCTGCTGGAGTCATTGGTGTGGACGCGGTGGGAACGTCTGCGAGCAGGGGAGCGAACCGCTCCCCCAGCGTGCGGATGTACGCGGCCTGGTGCACGTGCAGGGTGCGACGCTGACGATCACGCTCAAGCTCCATCCCCAAAAACACGCGTGCAGGACCTAGGTCCTTCATCTTGTACACAGACTGCAGCAGACCCTTCACTGACTGGACAGCTGCCGGGCTGGGCGAGGCAATGAGCAGGTCATCAACATAGACCAACACTGCAACGAACGGCTCTGAGGGATCGCTCAAGAAGAGCGCTGGATCGACCGTGCTGCGACGGTAGCCTCCCCGCTCGAGAGTCGAGGAGATCTCCATGTTCCAGCATCGCGGAGACTGCTTGAGCCCGTAGAGGGCCTTGCGCAGTCTCCAGACCTTGCTTGTGCCATCAGTGAAGCCAGGGGGCTGGATCATGTAGATCTCCTCATCGAGCTTCCCGTGCAGGAAGGCGTTGTTGACATCCATCTGCTCCAGTTCCCAGTCGTGCTGGGCGACGAGACTTAAGAGTGCTCGAGCCGTGGTGTATCTCCCGACCGGAGCAAAGGTCTCATCAAAGTCAACGCCGGGGATCTGGGACAATCCCTTTGCTGTGAGACGTGCCTTGTACCGGTCGACAGTTCCATCGGGCTTCAGCTTGCGCCGAAGGACCCATCGGGCGGAGACTGCCTTGCGACCTGCAGGCAGATCCACCAGTTCAAAGACTCCATGATCTTGGAGGGCTGTGAGCTCCTCCTGCATGGCCTTCTCCCAGAGGTCAGCGTCTGCTTCCTCACGAGCCTGCCGGACAGTGGTGGGCTCAGGAGGGAGAGCAGGGAGGCCAGCGGCCGCAAAGCATGCGGCGACATAACCAGCGACGGAAGACTCAAGAGCACTGCGAAACTCGTGGGCTACAAGAGCATAGCCAACTGCAGAGTTTGGGTGCATGAAACTCACAGATAGGCCCAGTGCGTCAAGGCCAGTGGGGCGCGCTGACGGACCAGTTGTGGAGGGTGTGGCTCTAGAGCGAGTGACTCGCTGAGAGGCAGTGGATGAGCCTGCCGGGAGAGCCTCAGTAGGCGCCCTAGAGGAGGAGGGCTGAGAGGAGGGAAGAGCACGAAGTCTCCCCCCACGCGTATAAGGCTCTGGGCAAGGGGGCCGAGCCTGAGGCTCACCGCCTGCAGTGGTGTCAAGCACCGGAGAAACTGCAGGGCCCGGGGATGAGGTGGAAGTGGAGCGAGCAGTGGACTGTGCGGGAATGGGTGCCGAGTGTGAGGACTCGGGGATGGCAGTAGACGACAAGGGCACAGGACTGCCGGCTGAGGACCGGGGTGACTCGGACTCCGGAGAGGGGGCTGAGGCCTCTGACCCGGAGGAGACTGAGTCCTCGTCACTGTCCGGAGGAGTGACAACAGGGGACGCTGTCTGAGGAGAAGACGTGAACGCATGGAGATCGGAGGCTGGAAGAGACCCACACCCCCCAAGCCGACGAAGCGAGGAGAGAGACGACGGAGGTGGGACATGGGACAGGTCACGGGGAAAGACATCCTCAAAGAAGAGAGCGTCACGCGACTCGATGACACGGGAACGGTCAGGGTCCCAGAAACGCCACGCCTTAGACATGGCAGAGATGCCAAGAAACGTGCAGAGGCGCGCATGAGGACTCAGCTTGCCATCACGAGAGGCCTCCGGCAACCAGACAGCAGCCACACAGCCCCAGACACGAGCCAGGCGAAGGTCAGCACGGCGGCTATACCAGCGCTCAAAGGGGGTGATGTGGCGGGGAAGGGGACCGTGGGGAACACGGTTCCATACCCAGGTCATGTAGCACATGGCCTCGAATGAAAAGACGGATGAGAGTGAGGACTCGCTAAGGAGAGTACGAACTCCATCAGCGAGGGTGCGATTCCAACGTTCCGAGACACCATTCTGCTGGGGTGTGTAAGGTGCCGAGGGCTCCATACACACCCCACGAGAGGTGAGGAAGCGAGTGGTGGGACCCATGAACTCGCCCCCGCGGTCACAGCGAAAGACTTTGAGCCGGCGGCCACAGGCCAGTTCGGCCTGTGGCAGCCAGGACTCAAGGGTGGAGCAGACGTCACTCTTTTGCCGAAGGGCAAAAACCTAGCGCATTCGAGAGAAATCGTCTGTGAGATAGAGGACATAACGTCCGACACCCCCAAGGGCGTCATGGGCAAGGGGTCCCATGACATCAGCGTGTAGGAGATCAAGTGGGTGAGACGTGCGAGACTCAGAAGTGGAGAATGGGGAGCGATGCATTTTGCCTTGAGCACAGTCGAGACAGTCAGTGGGGCAGGGTGCAGGGAACGTGTCGGCATCAAGGCCATTAGCAGGCATGTCCCGAAGCAGACTGTCAATGGCAGTAGTGTGAATGTGACAGAGACTACGATGGAGCAACTGTGCATGTGCAGGAGTGAGGGAACGGGCCACATGAACAAGAGCAGTCGTGGAGGGATGAGGTGCAAACGAGGGTACGCGGAATAGACGGTCACAGCGAGTGCCTCGCAGTAAGACACGACCAGTGCTGCGATGCATGACAGAGGCAACACCACGGCTGGATGAGAAGTCCATGCCCTAGTCGTCGAGAGTCGTAACAGACAGCAGACTGAGCTCAAGAGCAGGCACATAGAGAACGTCAGGGAGGAAGAGCTCCCCCCCAGGGCCAATGAAGCGGACGACACCGACCCCCTGTACAGGGAGAAGGTGGCCAGAGCCAGTGCGCACAAAGCAAACAGAACGAACAGGACCCAACGACACAAACGCTAAACGACAGGAAGTCATATGGTGGGTGGCTCCTGAATCAAGGATCCAGAAGCCACCCGTCATACGGACAGACGCAGGGTCACGACTCACAACAGCGATGGCAGAACGTGGAAAGAGACGCTGGCCACAAGCAGCAAGGCAACGAGGGAGACTGTACGACTGCCAATCCTCAATCCATGGGACATCATCTGGGGGACACCCCTGAACATGACCGGAGGGGGTTCCACGAAGAGACAAGTCAACAGCACACGCAAGGCCCTCCTCGACTGAACGTACACTCTCACCTCCCTGATCACGGAGGTGACGCTGGTGGATGGCGTGAGAAAGCGCAGAGTCCAACTGGCGCTCGTCCTCAGGGGGTCCGGTGATGAGTGCGGTGGAGGTGTGTGGTTGGGGACCAGGAGTGCGGGACGCCCATGGTGGAGGTGAGTAGAAGCCGGAAGGAGGCCCGAAGTAGACAGGACCTCCAAATCCCGGGGGCCAACCCCAGGGTGTAGGTGGAGAAGGTGCAGAGAGGACAGTGCTGTAGGCAGCTGCTGCAGGGGATGGTGAAGACGTGTGCGTGGAGCTACGACTGGACCCGGCGGAGGTGGAGGAGCGGGCAGAGCCTCCACCTGACCCTGAGGAGCGTGCCCAGTGAGCACGCATGGCTGAGGCCAGGCGAGCATCATCTGGTGGTTCAGGGCACTTGGGCGCTACATGACCAGCGGCGCCACAGTTCCAGCAAGTGACAGTGCTGGAGGAGGAGGAGTGAGATGCTGTGCTATCAGAACCGCGGCCTTTTCCCCCTTTCCCCTGTCCTCCACCGCCAGAGCCACCTCCTCTGCCTTTACCTTTGTTGCCGCCTCCACCACGCCCACTTCATTGGGAAGCAAGGGAAGTGGGGGTGGTAGTGAAGGTGGAGACGGAGGATAAGCTGGAGGCTGATGAGGTAGAGGAGGAGGGAAGTGGGGTGGTCGCTGCTGCAACAGCTGCACGGTGGATGCGTTTGTTCTGCAAGGAGCTCCACCAGTCAGTGAGGCGCTGGGAGGTGAACTCCCACAAAGCCCCAATCCCAGGGGGTGCGTCAGCGAGAACAGGCATTACCGCCAGACGCTCCAACTCTGTGGCCTTCACTTCGCGAAAGATGTCGCTGAGTTCAGGGATGAGACCGTTGACGATGGAGAGGACAGCGGGAGTTGGCCTGGGGCGGCTTTGCCGAGGTCACGCAGCAGGCACAGACTGCGAGCCCAGTAGGCGTCAGCAGTCTCGTCAGCACGCATGGAGAGCGTGTTGAACTGGACGGTGAGGACGCTCTGTGCCGCGTGACCAGTGACTTTCGTGCGCCGCTTGATCAGGGCATAAGCCCCGAACGGGTCAGCGGGAGTGCGGCGTGCAGTGTCAGCATTGCATGATCCAATCTCATCAGTGAGATCGTCTGGTCCAGCGCGAATGAGGGCTCGGACTGCTCGCGCTGACTCAGAATCGACAGGCACAAAAGGTGAGAAAGCAGAGGGATTTGGTGCATGGTAGTATTCCCAGAGTTGTTTTCCTTGCGCCCAGGCACTAAAACGAACCTCCCAAGAGTGAAAGGTGAGACTGGGTGTGAAGTGAGGTGGAGTGGAATCAAAGTCAGGCTTACGTTGCACTGTTGAGGCAAGCGCTTTGGCTGCAACAGCGCCAGCAGCTGCGGCGACTGCAAGTGGATCAGAGGTAGATGTGCCAGCGGCAGTGGAAGCGGAAGCGGGAGAAGTGGAAAAAGCGGCAGCAATGCTAGCGGACTGAGTGCTGAGCAGTGTTGGCTGCAGGCGATTCAGAACCAAGTCAGCAATGTGGTCGGCGAATGTCTCTTGATCAGCCTGCTCAGCCTTAAGTTTTTCCTCAGCAGCCCGCTGAGCACTGAGAGCTGCCTGTAATGCAGTGCGCTCACGCTGAAGCTCAGCCTGCAGCGTTGTGTATTGGTCATCGTCAACTGGCATTGTGCCAGCGACGTGACGCTGCCGAAAAAATTTCGGCAGAGTTTCCCTTGCCCGAGTGGGCGTGGGAAGTAAAAGATCGGTGTTGAAAGTGCGCTGCAAGGCAACAACCTGAACGCACGAACACGCCAACACAGGGAAGGCAAAGAGTGCGGAGGTACAAGAAAGGCAGGCTCACCACGCACTGCGGTGCAGAGAGAACAGTGGTGGCAGTGCTATAGCAGCTGAGGAGGAGACGGCTGCGACAAAGGACGATGTGGTGACGACGAAGCAGGCTACACCTGTCAGAGCTGCACCTGACAGAGCGACGACGACAGCAGCGATCAAAATCACCAGTTGTAGGTGCTGAGTGACTGATGATGATGTGGATGACAGCGAGACTGCCTGTGTTGTGGAGATGTCAGCAGAGCCAACTGCATTGGAGAGTGCTGTGGCTGCTGAGGCTGCGGCGGATGCAACTGCGTCTGCTGCTGCAGCAACCTGAGTGGCTATGTTGACCGCAGAGGCCGCCAAGGGTCCCTGGTCAACCGCTGCAGTATATGCGTCAACGGCTCGACCTGTAGCAGTGCTGGCTGGTGCACGTGAGGCACGTGCTGTGGCTGCAAGGGTAGTGGCAATGGCAGCGCTGGACGAAAGGATAGCCAACAATGTTGAGAGAATGTCAAGGGACGGAATGGGCTCTGCAGCAGATGTGGTTGGGGATGCAGCACAACGCGGAGCGGAGGCCTCAGATGCTGCCACTGCAGCAGGTGGAGTTGCACCACGAGGAACAGAACGGCGGTGTTGCGGTCGCGTCCTATGGGAAATGGGTGGTCTTACCAGAGAGTGAAGATGTCAGTGGCTGTTTTGTGGTGCTGTTGCCGAATGGTTCAGCGACGTTGGCGCTTCGTCGTCGGCTGATTGACAGCGCGTTACGTAGTCCCTCGCGTCCGCCCACGCGTAGTGATCAGCGGGATTGTAGTCTTCACCGGGATGATACCCTGGACTGCTGCAAAGCACCCTCGACCACACCCCTCTCTCCCCTCTCTCCTCGTAGTATGCAAGCTCCTCGTCAGTGTTTGCACCGTCTTGAGCCACTGTTGACGACGGAGGTGCTGGCTCGATCTCAGGTGGAGACGCCAGTGTACAGATTGATGGGCTGCCTCGGGGCAGCCCGCGGTGGCTGAGAGCACGCTGGGTTCAAGTCTGGCTGCAGGGTTGGGGCTAAGGTCACGGCTGTGAGAGCAGCGGTTGCCCAGAGTAGCGGCTGCTGCTGCTGTCCAAGCTGCGGCGGTCTAGACCGACACCTACGCTGCTGCTGCTATTGCTTGGTCCGCCATGGCCCAAGCCTCGGAATCACCAGTCGGTTGATGACAGCGGCTGCCCATAGTGGCGGCCGCTGCTGATGTCCAAGCTGCTGCGGTCTCGCGCTCAGATCTGTGAGTGTGACACTAGATTGTCACCTACGCTGCTGCTGCTGTTGCTTGGTTCGCCATGGCCCAAGCCTCGGAATCACCAGTCGGTTGATGACAGCGGCTGCCCAGAGTGGCGGCCGCTGCTGATGTCCAAGCTGCTGCGATCTCGCTCTCAGATCTGTGAGTATGACGTTAGACCGTCACTTACGCTGCTGCTGCTGTTGCTTGGTCCGCCACGGCCCTATGCTGTGGCTTGAGCGGGGTTGTCCGTCGCTCGATATGAGAAGCTGCTCAGAGTGGCAGCTGTTGCTGCTGCCTAAGCTGCCCAGACCTCGTGCTGAGATGCACGAGTGTTATGCAAGCGGCTATACAGAATGACCGCCGCTGCTGCTGCTGCTGCTTAGGACGCCGCTGTCTCGCACTATGGCTTATGGGGAATCACCAGGCGCTTAGCGCATGAGGTTCATGAGGTCCCAGGACGTCGCGGCGGGAGGGACAGCCCTCCTGCTCTGATACCAGTAGGTAGGCGCAGTTGCTGTGCTAGCAAGGAAGTAGATGACAAGCAACAGAATACGCCATGGATCGGGGAACGCTCACGACTTAGAAAAATAGAGTCACAGCTAGATTAGCGAGAGTGAGAGTGAGCGAGGTGGTGAGAGCCAGTTGACCGGGCCACCCACGCGAGGCTATCGTCGTGGGGCCCAGACGCCACCCAGGGATCAAACCCGACCCTGGAGCGAACGAGCTCCAGGCGGTTTCTCACACTTCGGCACAAGCCGGACGTGTGGTCCCAAGGGATCAGCAACCCGGTTCACCACTCTAGGAACATGCAAGCATGCAATCAATTAACAGGCATGCATTCCCACAAGTTGTATCCCCTTTTAGTATGAGTGCATTCCTAAACTAAGGCATGCGACAAGACTAGTGCTGAAGCCACAACTTGGCAGCTTGAGGGAGGCACATCCTCTGTGTTCTTCATGCCGCACCACAGTCTTGCACCATGTAGCCTTAATCCAGATTAATCACCTGCAGTGGTGAGATGTGTGTGTGAATGGAGACAAGAGGGCACTTGCGTGTGTTCGTGACAATAACCAATACTCACATGGAAAAAAGTGCAATGGTGCATTCGTCTGAGACATAGTGAATGACAAAAATCATGTCATGCATCAATGTTACATGGTATGTGGCAGGATCATGACATTTTTTTAGCGTTTCTGGGTTCCTCAGGTATTTTCTGTGTAACGTTGGCATATGAGTTATTTTATGTACGCCATTGTCATATGCGTTATTTTTTGTGCGACATTGGCATATGCGTTATTTTTTTTACGGCGTTGTCATATGCGTTTTTTTTTGCGACATTGGTATATCAGCTATATAGTTCCGAAAACTGGGTATATCGTGACCGGACCCGTTGTTATATGCCCATTGTCGCGGTCGATAGATCCGCGGTGCCCAATGTCAAAAGCGAACTGTATGCGGTGCCCAAAGTCGATTCCGACTCGCATGCGGTGTCCATAGTCGGAATCGAAATGACTGCGAAGCCCATAGTTGAAATCGACAAGACATCTGTGACCCCGGTTAGTGTCAGGTATGGGCACGCGTGATATATATTTCATGGTTTTAACGTTTTCGACATTGATTTCAACAACCATGATAAAAGAGATGTCGTCGCCGGTCGTTCTTGAAATATGGAAGAATACCTCGTGGTTCGATAGGGCTCCGACGCCTTCTTCACGAGGGTCTTACATAACATAATGTAACGCTTGGCCTCGTACATAGGCGCTGCACACCATCGTGCCAATTTTGTCACGTCATGTCTGTTTTTTCAAGGTTCGACGAAGTTTAACATTTTGTACAAACGTAGGTACCTAACACGCCCGTGTGTTCGCGCGCACTCGCATCTCATGTTGACAGCCTATCACAAATCACACTCTGCCGGGTTCCCGAGTCGCCATGTATCTCCCATCATGCACGATCACCATGTGCCTACCACAGTGTCTGTCATACGCAATACAGGAAAATATTTTCCGACGTTCGAGAAAAGTTGCGGTTAGGGGAGGGGGGGTGGTCTGGCCGTGCATTGCATTGTGTTGCATCGAAGCGTCGTTGATGTTGGTCGTGCCCACGGCAAACTCGTAGACGGCGCATGCGTGACGACCGTGGGTATCCAATGTATAAAAGCTCGTTTTTATGAACAAAATGCCCATGGAGTGTCCCGATGGCGGGTACCACGGACCACAGTGGTGCCGTACCTATCACATCATCCTGGTTCCCGCCGGACGACAGCGACGACTATGGCACAGATGATCCGTGCTTGACGCAACAGACACCAAGTGCCAAGAACCACGATGCACCGGCAGCTACAGTCGACGGGGCCCCACACCGTGAAGCCAACGTACCCCTCAGGATGTCCCGTGTAGACGGGCGTGTGCACTCTTGGAAGGGCGGGACCGTCGGTTCTGACGATGAGGCAAAGGCAGCCGACGCCAAGGCGAAAGCTGTCCTCGCCCGCATCTCTGACCCCAGCCCACGTGCTCCCCCGAAGAAGCGGAAGGCTGCGGTGGTCTTCCCGGGTGGCTCAACGTTCGAGAACATGGCCGCGTGCAAAGCCGCAGTCGAAGAGTATGCGGTACACAACCGCATGGCGTTGAGGTGGCTGAAAAGCGATCCCACTCGGTTTGTGGCCCGGTGCAAGCAGTTTGCCACTAAAGGCTGTCCGTGGATCGTTCGTGCCGGGTACAGCAAGAAGTCCGGTGCAGTCAACATCACCTCGTTCGTGGATGGCCATCTTTGTGACCCCGGCCTCGGCCGGGGTAACCCCGTGCGCACCATGAGGTGGGTGGCACGACACATTGAGAGCACCATCGCCCGGGACCCGTCGGTGAAGCCTAAGGCGCTGCAGGCGGTTGTTACAGAAGTGGCCAACACGAAGGTGCCATACACCACCCTCTACCGCGCAAAGAAGCT
>SZWC01001915.1:215451-228348 GCA_023375785.1 Penium margaritaceum
GCTGGTTCACACCACCAACTGTTTTTGGAGAGACTGAAACTGTGGAGGCAACTGGTTCCAAGGATGGCAAAATCTGGTCAGAGAGTGAGGCAATAGTTTTGGCCTCAATTGGATGGGAATTAACACTTGATCAAGGCTCACAAGAAGTGGCATTTTATAGCCACTGATCTAAGCTTTCCAGAACACCAAAGCATGCCAGATTTGGAGCTTCCTAGCAGATTCTATGGCTTCTAGAGTGCTCCTTGGTAGGCTGTCCTTTTCCCACCTAGGAAGGCATCCCTTCCCTCCTCTAGAAGCTTCTGCCCCTTCCTAGATTCCTCAGCTTGCTTCTAGTAGGAGAGAAGGTGTCCAGAAGACCAAGACACCTCTAGATGCCTTGTAGGACAAGTCACCCCTTCTAGAAGGTGTGCCACCTTCCTGGACCCTCACCTGCCCTTCTAGAAACTTAAAGAGGAACTCTAGAGGTTGAGCTAGCTTCCTGGCATCTATTTTCCACCTCCCTTGAGGCAGGGCAGAATTTCATCTTGTGGGACTTGAACCCGGGCCCCTGCCTCTAGAGGTGGACACCATTAACCACTAAGCCACTAAGGCTTGTCTTTTTGGTGTTCCTTTTTGGAGTCACTCCTGCCATGGTGAGGAGCATAATTCCAACAGAATGAGCTGCGTCGCAAGGGGAGAGCTCCGTTGGTGGGAGAAGCAGCGGAGGAGTTGGAGGGACTTAGTCTGTTTGAAGATGAGGAGGGTGAGGAGGAGACATACTCACAGGATGAGGATGATGATGTAGAAGAGATTGAAGAAGACATTGCATGAAAACAGTTTGCACACTCCACTTGCTTGTGCTCTATGCTTCTTCATGTGTACAGTGCACTGTGCTCCATCCAGCCATTGTGTCCATCATGAAAAGAAGAAACATGGTGCTGAAATATGACATGAAATGTGTTACCTAAATCTGTCCATCACACATGCATGTGATGTGTCATGATGCAAGTACCAAGAGGCATTTCTAGCAGATTCAAGAACCGTGGAACATTCCTCTGAGAGATAACGTGAGAAAAGTGTTGAATGATGTAGTGTATGTGAACTTGAGCATGCACTGAAGAGTGAAATCGGCTGTTTCAAATTTGAATGTCATGGATAATTGTCATCAGCAAATTCCACAAAATCCTCGGACCTATCAGAGCCCGCTTCACGAGACTCACCCGCTTGAGCTCTTGCTGGCTAGAGCTTGACACTTCGGGTAAATGTCCATGGCGGCCATGAAAAACTGAGGTGTTCTTACTCGTTACTTGACGAAATCAAGCATGGCTGGTTGCGTTTGAATCGTAGAGCTTCTCTCATGGCATTAGAGCAACTTCCAGGGCCATAAACGGACGTCTAGGAGCAGCACAGAGCAGGAAAGGTGGTGGCCGAGCCACGCGCGGGACCACGCGGCTGCCACAAAAGCAAGCTGGGCGAATCACCGAAGGCCGTCAAACCCCTCCCCTTAGGCTGTGTGCGGACAGCAGGCAAGAGGCAAGGGGAAGCTCACAAACGTGGAAAAAGTGTGGGAGGGAGAGTCCAAGCGTCACAACCACCCTTAGAGGTAGTGGCGGGGTCCCTTGGCCCACAGACAAGGTGTGCAGGTCCTAGGCGGCCTGAGCAACGCCACTAGGTCAAGACAGGGCGATTCCCACGAGCGAAAGGCTCGCGACAGAAAATTGGGCCCAAAGTGGGCCCGGTACACTACTGCTGAAATTTTATTCGGCCACAACGAGGACAACCAGGCCTCACGCCGCCAGTCTAGGACCCCCCTGGACCCATAGGAGTCATCAGTCAAGTGGCATCAGCACCAGGAGGGCCTGGTGCCGAAGGCAATGGTGCTCACTCCTCTGGTGGCGGTGGTGGCACTGGCATTGGCGCTAGTGGGGGTGCCGGTACTGACACGGTCACTTGGGAAGACATTAGCCGGGCCATGTCTCAGAAGGACTTGACGCCGCCCGCCTTGGGCGCACGAGACTTCCTTGCTTGGAAAGCCATGTTTCTAGCATGGGCAATGGAACACGGGTTGGAGAAGCTGTACCTGTTCCCACCAGCCGACGGGACTGAGGATCACGTTCTGCTGCGGGCTTTCAATGCCCTGGTTCGTGCGCTGCCGGGCGACCAATCGTATGCAATCTGCCATTTTCGTTTTGGTGGTAAAGGGGAGGATCCAGTGGACCCTCGCAGCGGCGCTCCACGCCCCTATGAGGCATGGCAGCATCTTGCTACGTTTTATGAGGAACCGGGAATGGCACTGGTAATTTCCCTGCGCGACAGACTCTAAAACCTGTATCCCAAGCTGGGGGCACCGATAGCTGAATATTGGGACGCGGCAATGGATCTTTGTTGCCGCATCCTCGGGCTTGGAGATTCCTGCTTAGTGCTCAAATGGCTGGACCCCGTTTTGCTTCACCTTGGGGAGCCATACAGAGAGTTTTGGTGAGGTCTTCTGCGGCGTCTTCTTGTGACAGACATTGAGAACACAGATCTTGCTGAGGTGTTCAAGGAATTGTGAGACTACGAGGACATCCTTTGTGGAGAGGAGCGAGAGACCAACACCCCGGCACCAAGTGCCTTCGTCCATCAGTCCTTAGCAGGTGCCTCCACTAGAGCGGGACAGGGAGGAGGTAGAGGCGGAAGAGGCTGGAGTCACGGAGGATCAGGCACACAGTCAGGCGGCGGACGGGGTCGTGGCCGGGGCTGTGGAGCAGGGCACACCTGCAACTATTGTGGCAAGCATGGCCACTTTTGGCGTGCCTGTCCAGACCTCCAGCGTATTATGACGCCACAGTAGTAGCAGTAGTAGCAGCAGAGGCTTGCCCCTCTGGCGCTCCGCCCGCAGCTTGGGCACCATCTGCAGCCTCCAACATGGTCTACGCTAATGGCAATGGGACCTAGAGCCCCTGTACCCTTTGGTGGAATCACCTACGCACCACCTCCAATGCTGCTGGCGCCGGGCCAGGCGATCTACCGAGGGCCAGTCCCCATGTTGGTACATGGGTCCCTTCTAGGGTCCCTTCCATGTTGCATTGAATACGTCCGTCCCAATACCCTTGCCTGTGTGGGCGCAACGTATCTACGCAGACATGGCCGAGTCGCACTAGCCCGCAGCAGGAGCATCTGTGACTGGGTGGACGGCGCCCATGGAGCTACAGACCCCAGAACCAACGGCCATGCCAAGTCACCAAGTCAGCAATTGGCGCATACTCATGTCACCACATCGCACTCACTCCCGATGCATGAATGGTTGTTTGACACTGCTGCATTGCATCACATGTCACCACATCGCCAGTTGTTTATGTCGCTGTATGCTGTGCACAATATAGAGGGTGTGAAAACAGGATCTGGGGAGGTACTTGCAGTTGAAGGTGTGGACACAGTGGCATTGCAAGCACTTGGTGGGGTGCTTTGGCTGATTGGTGTTTTGTACATCCCCAAGTTGTAAGTAAACCTGTTGTCTGGGGGTCAGCTGGATCGCCAAGCAAACATATCCACTCTTACGCAGAAGCAACGCTGCATGCTCTTTGATGTTGCTGGTGCACTGCTGGCTGATGGCCCCCCGTACGCAGACATGCTTTACCGACTCACCCTCTTTCCACTGGTGCAAACTCACTCACATAGACCACAGGTACATGTCGTTACTGCCACTGATCCAAAGCACAAAGATCCGCTGCACCGCCGACTGGCACACTTCAACGTTGAGTTAATCACTAACATGATCAAACACACAACAACATATGGTCTCATGCCTATAGACTGTCCCCATGGCCTGAGTACAGACACATGTCTTTACTTTCAGGAAGGCAAGGCTCACAGACAAGTCTTTCCCAGGTTGGAGAAGGAATGCAAGTCACCTCTTGAACTTGTACATGCAGACCTGACAGGGCCCATGCCCGTGTCTTCAGTCCAGTATGGGTCACAATACATTCTAAAAGTGATTGATGACTTCAGCCGCTTTTGTTGGGCGTTCCTGCTAAAGTCCAAAGTGGACGCTGAGCGAGCTATTGTAGAATGGATACCTCTTGCTGAGCGCCAGACTGGCTGCAGGTTTCTGGGACTGTGCACAGATAGAGGAGGAGAGTTCATGGAATCTTTAACAGCAGAACTGAAAGCCAAAGGTATAGAACACCAAACAACCGCACCATACACGCCTCAACAAAACGGTGTGGCTGAGAGATGGCACAGGACCCTCGGTGATGCATTGCGCACTCTGTTGAATGAGTCTGGTCTGTCATTTGGGTTCTGGGAAGAAGCAGTCAAATATGTGACTTGGGTTTAGAAAAGGGTACCACAAGGGCCTCTGCCCAAGTCAGTCACGCTCGGGGAGCGATGCTTCCAAGAAAAGACGGACTTGATACCAGTGAGGGTGTGGGGTACTATGGCATGCGTGTAGCTTGCACAACCTCAAAGAGACCACAAACTCAGCCCACGAGGTCGCTGGTGTGTCCTTGTAGGGGTCTCAGATGCATCAAAATCATGGCCCTTCTGGGAACTCATCAATCACAGCTTCCTTGAAAGCAGAGATGCCTCATTCTTGGAGCATATGCCCTATAAATAGTTTCGCGCTGTGCGCAATGTCCCACACATCACCATCCCTGAACAGTACCCAGACTAAGTGAGTGTGCCTGTGTTTGTCCCTCACAAACCCATAGTACGCTCTGGGCACCTAAAGCAACAAGGGAACACCAAAGTGTCATCACCTGTACCCACAGACCTACTGACACCCGTCGACTTTCTGAGTACAGACTCTAGTGCTCCTCACATGCCCCCTGGGTTACACCCTCATGAATCTCAAAACCCCACAGAAGACGCAAGGACGATGTCACGACTGCCAGTACGTCGCTCCTCACAAAATGTCCCGCGTCTGAACTACAGACAGTTTTATCACACAACTGGCCCAGTTCACATGGATCATACCGTCGTGGAGCCACATACGCTTGCTGAGGCAAGGGGGTGTGCCGATGCGGATGAGTGGGATAAGGCAATGGTGGCTAAATTGAATGCTCTCTTAGAGCATGGCGTGTGAGAGCTTGTACCCCTGCCACCCGGGCGCAAAGCCATTGATGTCAAGTGGGTGTACAAGCTCAAAAGGAACTTGGCAGGATTGATCGACAAGTAAAACGCAATGCTGGTGGCTAAGGGATTTCACCAAATACCAGGTCAGGATTTTACAAAGACTTATGTTGGAGAGATGCTCCTCACCATGGCAGGAGTGACTCCAAAGAGGAACACTAAAAAGACAAGCCCAAGTGGCTTGGTGATTAATTGTGACCACCTCTAGAGGCAGGAGCCCCTAGATCAAGATCAAATTCTGCTCTTCCTAAAGGGAGGTGGAGAATGGATGCCAGGAAGCTAGCTCAACCTCTAGAATTCCACCTTGAGTTTCTAGAAGGCTAAGTGAGGCTCCATGAAGGTGTCCCACCTTTTAGAAGAGGTGACTTGTCCTACAAGGTATCTAGAGGTGTCTTGGTCTTCTGGATACCTTCCCTCCTACTAGAAGCAAGCTGAGGAATATAGGAAGGGACAGAAGCTTCTAGAGGAAGTTAGGGATGCCTTCCTAGGTGGGGAAAAGGACAGCCTACCAAGGGCCACTCTAGAAGCCATAGAATCTGCTAGGAAGCTTCACATCTGGCATGCTTTGGTGTTTTGGAAAGCTTAGATTAATTCCCAGTCAATTAAGGCCAAAACTATTGCCACACTCTTTGACCAGTTTTTTGCCATCCTTGGAACCAGTTGCCTCCACAGTTTCAGTCTCTCCAAAAACAGTTGGTGGTGTGAACCAGCCACTGCTAGGGATCGTCTAGGGTGCACACTCACCCTCGGGCCAACAAAGGGTTATGGGTCCACACCTTTGAGAGGTCCAAAGCCAACTTTTGTTCACGCTTCCAAGATCAATACATGGCCACCAACGAGCAAGAGAGCAGCCGCACTGTTCTTAAGTTAGATGGGACACGTTTTTCCTTGTGGAGGTGGCAGTTTGAGGTCTGCCTGGACAAGGGACTGCTTGAGCTCGTGAAAGGTGATGAGACTGCTCTGCCGGAGACTGCAACGGCTGAGGTAAAGGAGGCATACAAGAAGCACAACAAAAAGGCGTTGGCGCTCTTTGTGTCCGGGTTATGCCCACCACAACTTGGGCACATCCAAGGATGCACCCTGGCCGCAGACACATGGTCAAAACTCTACTCCATCTACCAGTCAAGCAACCTCATCAATCTGCTCTTCATCTTCAAACGGCTCGTCACCCTCCGAGCCAACTAAGGTGACAACATCATGGAGATCATGCAGCAGATTGAGTCACCTACAGCGAAGTGCGTAGCCATTGGTTGGGAGGTTGATTCTCAGTTGCAAGCTATGATCCTCCTTCTGGCCATGCCAGACAGTTGGATTCCCATGATCACAGTCCTTGGTGGCTAGCCTTCTGACGAGCTGAAGCACCCGAAGGTTGCTGAGTACGTGCACAACAAGTGGATACGACGTGGTGGTCAAGAGAGTGTAGGAGCATCAAGTTCTGCGTACACAGTTTATCCTCATAGTGGAGGCCGAGACGACAAGTGGAAGGGTGCCAAACAGGGCACCAAGAAGAGTGACAAGAAGGGGGAGTGCTTCAACTGCGGCAAGGAGGGCTACTATGCATAAAACTGTCCCAAGAAGAAGCCAGACCGGTTGTAATGGGGCAGGAAGAAAGTCGAGCAAGCCCTCATGGCGTACAACTCCACCGACTTGAAGGATCCGAGAGTTGCCGTCATTGACTCTGGATCAGGCAGCCACACCCAATGCAATAGGGCGGCATTTATCACCTACGGTGCCTTGGAGAGACGCATGATGGTGGCAAATGTCAAAACAGAGGTGGCCGCCGACGAGGGTAACGTTTGCATTGAGTCAATTGTGGATGGCAAACCTATTACAAGTACAATCCATGATGTGCTCCACATGCCCAATTTTGGGGCAAACATGCTCTTCGTCAGCCCCCTTACCAACAAGGGACTTGAGGTGCTTTTCACAAAGAAGGAGGCTGTCATCTGCAAGGAGGGAAAAGGCGAGCTGATTGCACGCGCCAAGAGAGAGGACGACTTGTACCTGCTACGCGGAAAGATCCTCGGCAGCCGGACGGGGTCCAACGCTGCCAATCTTGCAATAAAGAATAAAGGAGACCTGGACCTATGGCACCGCCAACTTTTCCATGTTTCTCCATTGACGGTGAAGGAGATGGAAAAGAGAGAGGTGGTGCGGGGTCTCCAAATCAGTGGCCTTGATGGAACCAAGGGGACCGTGTGTGAGCCATGCGTCATCGGCAAATCAACGCCGCAGCCGTTTGTGGCAAAGGGGACGCGTGCATCAACAAAGGTGGCAGTGGTATACACAGATGTGTGTGGACCACTTGAGAGCTCCATCGGCGGAGCTCGCTACTTCCTCACCTTCATGGACGACCACATCCGCAAACTATACCTCTACCTCATGAAGCAGAAGAGCAAAGTCCTTGCATGCATGCAAGAGTTTGTGGCAGATGTGGAGCGGCAGACAGAGTTGAAGGTGAAGGCGTTCTGGAGCAACAACGGCGGTGATTATGCGGGCTGCCTTGGGTGGACGAAGAGTAAGGGGATTGAGTGGCAGAAAACAACTCCACGCTTCCTGCACTAGAATGGCATCACAGAGAGAGCAAATCGCACAATCCTTAACATGGTGCGATCCATGTTGAGGGACGCCGGCCTTGCACAACGGTATTGGGTGGAGGCGGCACGGACAGCGGCGTACATGATGAAACTTACACCAACCAAGCCGTTGAAGGACAAGGAGAGCAAGGCGTGGAAGACGCCACAAGAGGTGTGGAGCGGGAGGAAGTAGGCAGTAGATCACCTCCGTACATTTGGTTGCGTTGCACATGCAGTGGTTCAGGCACGTGAAGGGCGGAGCAAGCTGGACCCACGAACCCGCCAGTATATTTCTTCTTGGATATGAGAGCTGCAGCAAGGCGTACCGGCTCTTTGACCCAAGGAGGCAACAGATTGTGTGGAGTCGCGATGTCATGTTCGACGAGAAAAGCCGTTGGATGGATGAGGAGGCAGGTCTCTCCAAGAGGGGGGAGTGGCTGCCACTCCTTGAGGGGGAGACGCCGGAGGATGTGAATGAGGGTGACGTCCTCGCAGTAGCACCAACCAGAGAGGATTGCCCAAGGGATGGGCGAGGGATAGACTTTATTCCGACCAGTTTGGATGAGGAATCCAAAACACCGGAGATAAACGTGGAGGCGGGGAGTCGACCGATGTCTCCAAGGTCTCCAAGAGAGGGGGAGTAGGTGCTTGGAGAGGATGGCACCAAAAGGGGACAGAAAAAAGAACAACCGCCTCAACAGCCATGCACGAGCAGCCGTGTGTGAAGAAGGACAAAGAGGTATGATGCCGACAAGGACATTTGGACTGGGTTTGCACAAGTATTCTTCGTGCAAGAGGAGCCTGAAGGAGGCACTGCACCAGAAGGATGGGGATGAGTGGGAGGGAGCAATAAAACATTAGCTCGCCTCCCATGAGGAGAAAGGCTCATGAGTTGCAGGTTGGGCATGGACGACTGCCATGGGTGACGCGCAAGGGGGAGATTGTTGGAGAGATGCTCCTCACCATGGCAGGAGTGACTCCAAAAAGGAACACCAAAAAGACTAGCCCAAGTGGCTTGGTGGCTAATGGTGTCCACCTTTAGAGGTAGGGGCCCGAGTTCAAGTCCCACAAGATCAAATTCTTCCCCTCTTCGAGGGAGGTGGGAAATAGATGCCAGGAAGCTAGCTCAACCTTTAGAATTCCTCCTTGAGTTTTAGAAGGCTAAGTAAGGGTCCAGGAAGGTGCCACACCTTCTAGAAGAGGTGACTTGTCCTACAAGGCATCTAGAGGTGTCTTGGTCTTCTGGATACCTTCCCTCCTACTGGAAGCAAGCTCAGGAATATAGGAAGGGGCAGAAGCTTCTAGAGGAAGTTAGGGATGCCTTCCTAGGTGGGAAAAAGGACAGCCTACCAAGGGTCACTCTCGATGCCATAGAATCTGCTAGGAAGCTTCAAATCTGGCATGCTTTGGTGTTCTGGAAAGCTTAGATCAGTGGCTATAAAAATCCACTGCTTGTGAGCCTTGATCAAAAGATTTATTCCCATTCAATTGAGGCCAAATCTATCGCCACACTCTCTGACCAGGTTTTTGCCATCCTTGGAACCAGTTGCCTCCATAGTTTCAGTCTCTCCAAAAACAGTTGGTGGTGTGAACCAGCCACTGCTAGGGATCGTCCAGGGTGCACACTTACCCTCAGGCCAATAACTTATGCCCAAGTCGGGAAGTACGGGACCAGCCGAGCCCTGTTGGGTGTGATGGCACGTGAAGACTGGGAGATTCAGCAAATGGATATATAGAATGCCTTCTTGAATGGCTCACTGGAGGAGGAATTGTACGTCAAGCGACAAGAAGGGTTTAATGATGTTACAGACCGTGTGTGGCTGCTTCTCAAGGCTCTGTATGGGCGCAAGAAAGCCCCACGTTGTTAGAACAAAGAGATCCGGCACACACTGGTGTCGGGAAAGTTCATTCAAAGTCTGAGCGATCCTTCCCTCTTCCTCCGCAGGGAGAATGCCCTTCCAGTTGCCTTGTTGGTGTATGTGGATGACTTGAGAATCTTGTCATCCTCCCTCTCCCTGATCTCAGAAACAAATAAACTGCTCACTACTCACTACAGTATGACAGACCTGGGTGATACAACAAACGTTTTGGGCATGACCATCACCAGAGACACGACTGCTTGCACTCTCACCTTGCACCAAGGACGGTTCATTGCACATCTCACGACATGCTTTCAGTATCGGGTACAACATCTTCCACCACAGCATTCACCAATGAGCCCTGACGTGTATGCGCACCTCCTAGATACAAACACCACAGATTGTGGACCGGACTGTGATCCCACACTGTACAAGCAAATCACATGCAGTTTGTCATACCTTGCTTCCACCACACGCCTCGACATTTCCTGCGCAGTGAATGTGCTGGCACAATTCAGTCAACAGCCACGCAACACACATCTCAAAGCATTGCTGAAGCTACTGGACTATGTGTTGGACACTGCTGGGCTTGGTTTGGTCTTTGCACCCTCTGCAAGTCCGTTGTTGGATGGGCATTGTGACAGTGACTTTGCACGAGATTGTGGGGCACGCAGTCGTGGTGGCTATGTGTTTTGTGTGTGGGGTATGGCAGTGTCGTGGTGAAGTGCTAAGCAGTCTTGTGTGGCTTGCATTGTGGCTGAAACTGAGTACATGGCAATGGGGGAAGCTGCATGTGAAAGCATCTGGTTGACACGAGGAGTTGGGATTGCACACGCATGCTTTAGCAAGTTACAGCGACAGTTCTGCTGCACACCGCATTGCAAAGAATGATGGTTTGTTGCATCCACGCACAAACCACATTAGTGTGGAGCACCACTTTGTACGAGAAGCAGTGGAGGCAGGTGTCGTACAAGTGTGTCCGATCAGTGGTGACGCCCAACTGGCCGATTTCCTTACAAAGCCACTCCCATCATCTGCACTGCATCTTCAACGTAAGCACCTTGGCTGCATCCCCACCACACTCACGTCCAAGGGGGCATGTTAATCCTCTGTATATGTTGTTATCCCCGGTGTGGACCTGAGTGCGCAGGGCATGCTGACCAAGAGAGCAGAGGCAACGCACGTTGAGGTTCCTTGTCATGTCGGACCACCACGGAGCCCTCCGACGTCTCTCGTGTGCTTGCCTCCCTCTCGCAGCATTGCCTCAGTTGGCATTCTTTATGAAACCTAGACGTGTCCTCAAGCCTTCTGGGTGGAAAGTCTCGTACACTCTTGGGAACCTAGATTAGTCCATCTTTAGTTAGGTAGAAAAATTGTATTTGGGTAGGCAAACCTGGCTCAGGGCAGTCCGCCCCCTTTTGTGTGACATGCGAGGGCTTTGCCCTTGCTCGAGCTTGATGCGCCGGCGAGCTCTGCCCCCCGGCCCGACGGGTGGGCCTCGCTTCACGAGACTCACCCGCTTGAGCTCTTGCTGGCTAGAGCTTGACACTTAGGGTAAATCTCCATGGCCGCCATGAAAAACTGAGGTGTTCTTACTCGTTACTTGACCAGATCAAGCATGGCTGGTTGTGTTTGAATCGTAGAGCTTCTCTCAGCGAGATGTGTGTGAGGATGTAGAGCAGCAGCTGGAACTACACTGATGACAAGACAGGACACAGCAGATCTGGTGATAGTTTGGGCTGTGTCTTGCTGTCAGAAAAGAGAGGTGATGCACAAAATGTGCAGGAGAATAGGGACATGCTGCTAGGAAGACAGGTGAGAGATTGGGAATGACTCAGAGCTGCCGCTGGATCTTCAAGCAAGGCAGTGATGTCAGAGAGGAGAGATGATGCATAGGAAGTGCAAGATAACAGAGGCATGAAGCCTAAAAGACAAATGGAAGGTGACGTTGACGATGGTGCGTGTATGGGGCTGCTGCTGATGCCTCGGACAGGCGGCAACAGTACTACAATCAGCGCAATACTGCATGGAACTAGGGTTTCTTGCGAGTGCAAAGACTGACATGTGAGGAATCAGGTCAAAACAATGCTGATGGCCCAACCACTCCCACCACTCCGGCTGAAGATTCAATGGAGTAGCTACAAGAGGGTGAGCAAAGGCTTGCAGCTGGCGCAGATGGGAGAACGTCGCTGTGTGGTGTCAAGTTCCACGTGTCCCATGACATTGACAACGTGGAGAGGGTGTGTCCTCCCCAAGAGCTTTGATATGATTAGTTAACATATTCGGATACTGAGATCATGAGTGTCACACATCAGACATGGAAGGTCATGGGGAGGGTCCATCGTGGGATGTGCCATGGCTGTAGAAGAGTCTACAATACATTTCTCAAGATTGAGTTGAAAAACAACAAATAGTAGGGGTTGCGTAGTGAGAGCCGGTGAACGTGGTGCCAACATTGAAAGTGGCATGTCCATCCCACTCCCCAATCCGGGGGTCAAGCCTGACCGCTTGACATGAAGCTGAGGATGGCTACTCACCATGACGCAAAACTAGTCTGGTCAGGTGGCTCCATATGGATCAGTATCCGTCTTGCTAAACCGAGTCGATTCCCCAAAAAAATACGCTCAAGAGAATGTGGATAGAATCCTGGCATCCTAAAGTGTCTAAGGGCCAGAGCTCCCATGAGCATGAATCATGAGAGAGAGTACAACATGTGGCAGAAAGCCACAGCTTGAGCAACAGCTGTTGCTGTGAGGGTGAGAGGAATCTCTCATGTTGGTCTTCCATTTCTTGAAGAGATTTTCATTGCAGCCACCCGTTTCAATCTCTTGTTCGTAGTGTGTTGAGAGAAGGAAACATGCAGAGAAAGAAAAGAGGGAATTACACGTGTGATGGGTTACATGTTGACCACAAACAACAATGACCATGTAACTTAACAAACATACTATGGTGATGATGTGGCAGAAATCACAGTAAGAATGTGGTGAATACTTAACTTGCTTCAACCCACCCGCAAGTTACCAAGTGGCAGAGACCAAGAGTGATGCCTCATGAGGCTCAGCAGGTCCATGATGACACGGAATGTAAAGAAGGATGAAGAAGAGGTGAAAATTTGAAGAGAGGATGTTACATTTTTTAAGGGATGCATCCCAGCACCATGTCGACCTCCTTGAAATCATAGTAACATGGGATCATCTCTATTAACAAGGCAGTGCCAATCCAAATAGATAAGTGTAGTCAAAGACAGAGGAAAGGGGAAACATGCATATTAGGAAGAGAAATTCTATGACACGATTCATGCCCTGAATTTTGTGACATGTGAGGCCACACAAGCCACAAAGCCATGTGAATGGAGGGGGATATGGGGAGTG
>SZWC01001915.1:234797-250639 GCA_023375785.1 Penium margaritaceum
GAGAGAGAGAGAGAGAGAGAGAGAGAGAGAGAGAGAATGGATACAAGAACAGTGACCGGGCTCATCAAACTGATCCCCAGAGTTCATCTGTGCAAAGTTTTTTTTTTCCCGATAGTCCCGGTGTCTTGTGGAAGAGTAGCAAAAAGGGGCGTGTGCCGTGTAGATCCAGCGATGTTGAGTACGCCACTTTTGGTGGTGGTACGTGTAAGAAAGCATTGTTTGTGCCGCCTGCTCGAGCATCAGTGCATTCCCATTCGCTACATCATCCTCCACTGTGACAATTAGAGCACAAAGGCCATTGCCAAGCATAATGGCATACACAAATGAAGCACATCAACATGGAGCAACAATTTGTGCATAAGAGCATTATGTCAAAGTCGTCTGGGTTGACATGTAAGAGCAGCATACAGATTTTTTCACTAAGGCGCTAAGTCATGACATGGTTAAATCTACTATGCATGATGTTGGTCTCATGCGTGCTCGTGATTCTCCTCGTTGCACTTTGCATTTTGTGTCAGCCTTTGCCTTGTGTGGTCCTCTGATTGTGGTGTTGCAGTGATGTGCCGCTCACACATTGTTCACATGCCTGTCTGTCAATTTCCTGGATTGCGCATTAATGGTCTGTGGGGGAGGTGCATGCCTTTTCGACTCTCAGGTTTTTGGCTCTGTGCATGTTCCTGAGTGCATGGTGTTATGTGCGTACGTGGATCATGGGGGAGTGTTAGTGTTGGGTATGAAAAATGCAAGTGATCTCTTTACTTCACTTGCACATATTGCCATGTATGAAACTGACCATTGTGCCAACATACGTGGACTTTGAGATGCTGCATTGATGCAAACATCTCAGGGTGCAGGAAATCCAGCAACACGGGCCACACAGACTGTTTGGTTGTAATGGTTAAGTCTAACTACATGATGTTCGTTAATGCCAGAGGTTTTTATGCTGGTTGGCATATTGAGACGAGCTCTACAGCTTGGAGCTAGACAAGAGTATTGGAGATCTACGCTACATATGTTTGTGGACAATGTGGCACAATTGTCTTATATGCAGGTAAGCTTATTTGAGGTATTTGCGGGTTGCTGATTCCTAGGACCATGCTGCCTAGCTATCTAGCCTGCAGCAGGAGTACCCACCACTGGATTAAGACCTGGGTGGTCGGGCTCGGACCTGTGAGTGGTGTTGAGGTCCCACACAAGGCCATCTTCTGTGGGTGGCCTCGACAGCTTGCTCGCTCACCTTTTACTCCTCTTGCTCAAAACATGTCTTTGCTTATGTACTCACATTTCCAATCCATGATGCACTTGTCACCAGAGCAGTCACCTCCTTGCTTTCTCCCTTACACCTGAGCAGTCACCTCTATCTACTGGTATCAGAGAAGGTGAGGAATCAACGTAAGAATATGAGAAATTGGTGGTTTCTTCCATCCCATGGATCCGGGTCGTGGGGACTCCATCACCACACCCGCTACCATGTAGTAGCACTTGCGCTGTTGTGCTTTAGTGGAGATCCCTTTCAGCATGCATTTGCATGCTCACTGCCTTCTTGCATTCCCCTTGCAGCCCTCTCATCAGCTTCCTTGAAAAACACATCTGCTTTAATAGCAGCTACATAAAAAAATCAGAGGAAGCTACAAAACAATGGAAGCTATAGCCACAACCGCTTGTGCATAGAGAAGGGCAGCTGCGGAATTTGCCACAACTACCTGAGCAGCCACTAGAGCTACAACATAGTAGCAGTCGTACATCAAGCAAGTGTTGCAGCCACAACCACATTTGCATAGAGTAGTGCAGCACCGGGAGCTGGAAAACTACCTCAGGAGCCGCTGCAGCTACATCACAGCAGCAGCGCCAGCACAAGCTAGTGCTATTTTCACTACCGCGTCTGCATTGAGCAACACATCAACTGCCATGAACGCTTTACCTTCCTCTACGGCAGCTGGTTCAACTCAGTATTAACTACAGCTATACGAATGCTGTCCCTTAAGAAACATCCCTCTTGCTTTTTAGCTGCCACCACAATCCTTTTTAGCGGCCTTGCGACCTTTTCATGGCTTCCTCACACTCTCATACGTCTCCCTGGCAAGCAAAAGCTGTTGGGTGCTCCTCTCGTGGTGGTCAACCTGGCATAGCCACAGGAATCTGTCGAGAATGAGAACACAATGAATGTGTTTGATTGAATTAATGAGTGAGAGCCAAGACAGCTTGTGGCCTAAGTAGCAAAACAAGAATGTAAAAGAGTAAGTGGGGTGAGGTGAGGTGCTTTGAAGTCCGTGTTGCCACCGGGGTCCATTTTATTCCCTATACCGAGGCATCGACACATCGATAAACATCGATGTAACATCGATGCCGTGGTTTCACCTTGTCTTCCAAGCGGTCTCGTCAGTGAGCTGGCCGGTGAAGCAAGATTTCCACCGACCATCCGCAGTATAGCCTGTCAGTAAAACAGTCTTCACACTCTGTACGAAGGCAGCCGACAACGTCGACGTGGTGGGCAACCAAATGAGAGGCGAAAGGAACCAGCACACTGAGATACGATATTAAATCTTCTGAAATCGTTTTTCACATAGGTTTGAAATCTAAACCACTCCTCGAGACAAAAAAACGGGTGATATGTTACAGTTCAGACTGCTGATTCGAAAACCTTCCACGCTGTTTTGGCAACGCCGAAAGCATCCTTGAGCGTCCGAGCCGGATATCACGGAATGCAAAAGCACGTACAGTGTGACTGCCGAGTGGCTGACAGTGCAACTTACGACCGAGACGAGTGGAATAAACAGATCAGCTGGTCGTGAACGTGCCGGTTGTGCAGTTTTTTTTTGGGACAAGACTTGGAGACTGGAAATTGTTGGCTCCGGTACAAGTCTACGCAAAGCCCCCACCTCGATGTGATCGTTGATTAATACATCGATACAACGATGTTAACATCGATGTGTCAAAGTTCGAGGTGCCTCTAACAACACTGTTTGAAGTTGAGGTGGTGGAGAGGTGACGTTGTTGGAGAGTGAGCTGGTGGGAAGGTGAGGTGGTCGGAAGGTAAGGTGTGGAGGTGGTGTGGGAAGGTTAGCTAGTATAAAGGTATGGTGGGGAGGTGAGATGTTGGGAAGGTGAGATGGGGAAGTGAGATGGTGGGAAGGTGAGGTGGTGGGAAGGTGAGGTGGTGGGGAGGTGAGGTGATGGGAAGGTGAGGTTGTCCAGTTTTGGTGGGTGATATGGTGGTGTAGCGTGCTTGGGAAGAGGGACAATGTGGGGCAGCCCCTAGATGGGATAATGCATGGACTCGGTTTGGGGGAAAATGGGCAAAGTATCCGAAGGAGGGGTAAATGGACGGGGTAGCCCGATGAGGGTTGAAATGGTGAGGTGGGTTGGGGAACAATGCTGACAGGGGTGTTTGAACCTGCGATGTCAGGAACAGAACATGTGAGAAGGAAGAGACTCAGATTTCCCTGACCCACCCCTTAGAATCTCGGTGCTTACGTTGACACCCCTTGAAGCTGAGGAGGCCAAAATCTGAGGAGAGGGAGGAGACGGTGGTGGTCTTTGTGGGAGAAATCTTTGGTGAAGGTTTCCGCCACGTTGGCCACGGAGGACACATGGCGGACGTCCAAGTGACCAGCCTGCACTTGCTCGCGGATGTAGAAGGACCAAAGTTCAACGTGCTTGATACAAACATAGAAAACTGGATCCTTGGTGAGGGCGATGGTGCTAGTGTTGTTGCACCACAAGCGGGATTGAGGCTGAGGATGGCCAAGATCGCAGATGAGGGCGATATGCCAGGTGGCCTCCTTTGCTGCCATGGTGCTGGCGTAGAGCTCCGCCTCACAATAGGAGAGAGAGATAGAAGAGGAGCGAGTGGATTTCCAGCTGATGAGACCAGAACCAAGGCGGAATCCATAGCCATGTGATGAACAGCGATCCACCTGGTCATCGGCCCAAGAAGAGTTGGTGAAACCCTCAAGAGATATGTCCAAGGATCCACCAAGATTGAGGCCCTAGGCCTGAGTGGAGTGGAAGTAGCGAAGGACCCGCTTGGCAGCATGCCAGTGCTTGAAGGAGAAGCGGTCTGGACCAACAAAGCGTTAGACGATACTGAGAGGGTAGGCCAGGTTAGGACAGGTGCAAACCATGGCATACGTGAGACAGCCAACCAACTCAGGAAAGGGGTCCAACGAGGGTTTTGTGGTGGGGAAAGAAAGTTCGGTGAGGCCGTGGTCGGTGGGGAGGGGCGTTGTTGCACTGTTGGAATGGAAGTGTCCAAATCGGAGGAGGATGGAGTTGATGTCCGTTTGTTGAGTGAGGGTATCGGTGCAATTCGGATGGTCCCGCCGGACTTCCACCTTGAGTGGGTGAGCTCGCCGAGATCCTTCATGGTGAACTGTTCCATGAGGGCTTGTTTGAGGGCAATGAGCTTGGTGAGGTCATTGGAGGTAAGTGTCATGTCGTCAACGTAGGCGATGAGGAAGCAATCGGAGGAGGAATTGCGGGTAAAGAGACCAGTGTCAGAATGGGTAGCTTGGAACCCGAGGGAAACGAGAGTGGAGTGGACCTTGGAGTGCCACTCCCAGGGTGACTGTTTGAGGCCGTAGAAGGGTCGACGGAGTCGCCAAACAATGCCAGAGAGTGTTGTGGCATGACCATTTGGAGGTTCAAGGAAGATGGTCTCATGGAGATTACCTTGAAGGAAGGCGGTGGGGACATCCATGGAGTGGAGCTTCATATCACAAGCGGCGGCAATGTGAAGGAGGCTGCGGAAAGTGGTGAGTTTGGCCGTGGGGGAGTAGGTGTCAAAGAAACCAACGTCGTGCCATTGAGAGAAACCCTTGGCAGTGTTCTTGGCTTTGAGCTCAACCGGCTTCCCAAGGGTAAATTTTACCCGGTAGATCCACATACCCTTGACCACGTTGGTGGTCGGGGGGCGGGGAACCTTGGAGTAGGTGCTGGTAGACTGAAAGTTGGTGATTTCATTGTCCATTGCAATGCGCCACTCCGCGACGTAAGGCCCACAAAGAGCTTGCTCATTGGTGGTGGAAACCGGGATGGGAGGGGAGGGAGTAGTGGTGACAGAGAGGAGAAGAGTGGTGGGGGAGAGGAGGCGGGTACTGAAAGATGGTGAAAATCCGAGGGAGAGGAACCGTGGTGAAACCAATGAGGAAGGGTGGCAGGGGAAGTTGTGAGGCAGAGAACCTCTTTGCAACTGTCCTCAATGAGACCAAGGTCACCATCACGAGGGAGGGGTGGCTGAAGGTCGGAGGAGCGACTAGGGACGGTGGAAGGGCGAGGCGAAAGCGTGGGTGGAGAGGAGGGTGGGAGTGAGGGGGAAGAGGATCCATGGGTTACGAGGCCAAGACCGCAAAGCTCTCAGAGATTGGTGGTGCGGTAGGAGAAGGGGGCTGAGAGGAGAGGTGCAGGAGGGGATGTTGGAGTGGGAGGGGGAGGGAGAGGGGGAGGGGGAGGGGAAGGGGGAGGGGGACGTGGGGGGAAGAAACATGGAGGTGTGGAAGGGGGAGGGACTGAGGATAAAGTGGGGAAGCCAACAAGAGAGGAGGGAGGACAATTGGGGAATCCAGGAGGTGAGGATGGAGGTGAGGTGGAGGGAGGAGAGGGAGAACCAGCAAGAGAGGAAGTGGGAGAAGGGCTCCGATGAGTCATGGGGTTGGGAGAGGTGACACAGAGGGGAGATCAAAGTGCACCCACTCAAGAGCGGGTGTGGAGTGGGAGGTAGTGGGAAGGAAGGGGAGGGTCTCATCAAAAGCGGCGTCAATGTTGTGCGTTTCTTGGCCGGTGGTGGGGTCAAGGAACATTAGCCAGCCGACCTTTGGATGAATCCCACAAACTTGTAAGGGACGGCACGTGGATCGACCTTAGAAGTATGTTGCGGTGAGCGTTGGTACTTATTGTGGAGAATGTATGCCGTTCAGACCCACACCTGAAGAGTAGAGACGTCTGGTTCCTTACCGGACCACGCCTCTCAAGGAGTAAGATCTGAGAGAATGGTGGTGGGATAGAGGCTGTAGACTCGAGAGGCATAGCGGAGAGCATATGCCCAATAGGACTTTGGTATAGAGGCATGAGCAAGGAGTGTATAGATGATGGCAAGGAGGACGTTGTTGCGACGTTTGGCAATGTGATTTTGTTCGGATGACTCAGGGAGGGTGAGTTGATGGTCGATGCCGTGGAGGTCGCAATGGTTGGAGAGGAGGGTGGACAGGAATTTGCCTCCACGGTCAGAGAAAAGATGGAGGATTCCGCGGCTGAAGTGGGAGGAGGCATTTTTTGCCCATGCAAGGAAGGCCTCCCATGCATCGTGTTTTGAGGAAAGCGGGGGAGCAGTCCCAAAGCGGGTGGAGTCATCAACGGTAGCGAGGAAGTAAGAGAGACCTTCGATAGATGTGGGATGAATGGGGCCAACAAGGTCAAGGTGGACCAAGTCGAGAGGCTTGGGGGCACGGAAGGGGTGAGGCGGATGCAAGGCGGCTTTGAGCTTGCTGAGGGTGCATGAGTGACAGGTTGGGACGAGGAGAGTGGGAATGGGTGGGAGAGAAGGGAGGCCAATGACCATGTTTTTGGAGGAGAGGTGTTGGAGGTCGGCAAAGTTAGGATGACAAAGACGGCGGTGGTTTTCGATGAGAGGGTGTGAGATGTGGCGGCATGAGCAATTTGGAAGGGGTTAGATGGTGAGGGCAGGTTATGGGCAGGGAGCGGAGAGGTGGTAGAGGTTGTTGGAGAGACGGAAAATGGTGAGGTGCCGACCGGTATAGGAGGTTAGGTGAGCTGTGGTACCAAATGCGGGAAATGTGATGTTGACACCCTCCTGTTGGAGGAGGTTTGTGCGAAGAGAGGGGAAATGGACGCTAGAGGTAGAGCCATGAAGGAAAGCAAGGGAGGAAAAGATGGCTTGGGAGTGACATGTGGCGCTCAAGCAGTGGTGCCTCTGATAATTGTGACCGGAGAGGGGAGGGGGGGAATTGTTTTCTCATCCCGAAGAGTGTGGAATGTTGTAGCGGAGTCAAGGGTTTGTTCGGTGAAGACGGAGGAGGACACGGAGTAGATCAAAAACCCTTCATTGATATCATGGAAAAGAGTGGGAGAAGTGCTACCTTCTGGTGCCACATAGCTAGTGATGGAGGGGGGCTTCCATGAGGCTTGGCGATCGTGGTGGGCCTTTGAGCGGATGTCCGCCCAACGAGGATGGTCGTTGAACTTGCGGTTTGGTGAGGCCGCAAGCCATTGGTCTGTTTGTGCATGATCGCATGTGGATTGTGGGTGGTTGAGGCCACCGTACACCGTGCCCTTCAGTGGGCCATGGAGGGAGGTGCATTGACATGCTGGGAACTTAATGGGATGGATAGGGGCGAGAAGACAGCAGAGCTGCCAAAAGAAGGAGACGGAGTGTGGAGGTTCATTGCCGCAGTTTGATGGTGACGCTTAGAGTGATTGTCCTGATCCGCGGCCATGAGTTTTGGGGCGATGGCCGCCACATTCATGTCATTGACCGAGAGTTGGAGGATTTGGTGAATGACGTCGAACCGAGGTGGCAGGTCAGCGATGATGCCGGTACAAACCACCACCTTTGGCATCGCCACCTTCATCTCTTTGAGGTCGGAGGCTATGGTGGTGCACGCAGAGATGTATCCGCCCATGTTGGAACACGATTTTGATGCTGCACGAGGTGGAAGTCATAGTGTTGAAGCGAGCTGCGAATGCAGCCGACACCGTCTTGGCTTCATCGCTATGAGTGCAGATGTCATGGTGGAGGTCAGCAGACATAGTGGCGAGGATGGCAAGGAGTGTGGTGTTTTTCGCAAGCTCCCACACATCGACCTTGGCGGTGTTGGTGGGATCGGTGGGAGGTGCGCCAGAGCCGGTACCGCTGATGACAGAGCGAAAGAGAATACCCTTTTGCGCTGTGTAGAGGAAGTAAATGCCAAGGTTAGAGGCCAAAAAATTATACGTGTGGGTTCCATTGCGCTTGGCGGCGAGTTTTGGGATCACGAGAGAGCTGTCCATTGCCGTTACGGAGGCCATGGAGGGAGATTGAGCAAGGGTTGGTGGACAGCCAGGTTAAAAAAAAGGGTCAAAAAGTGAAAAGTGTCCAACCTCTTGTTTGCAATGGAAAGGTTGGGGAGGATGCCAGCAAAGGTGAGAACCACCAAATCTTGAAGTGGGAGCTCCGAAGACAAAATGCTCGCAACGAACGTGGTGGAAAGAAATCTGCCAAAGTCTGGGAGAGCCAAGGGAACACCCCTTTTTTTTTTGCGATGGTAAGGTAGAAGGGGATGCAAACTGCAAACAACTCCAAAAGAAACTGGAGCGAGAGCACAGTACGCAAAACGCTCGCAACGAAAGTGGTGGGCAGAAAACTGCTGATGTCAAGGAAAACTCTGAAAATTGAACTTTTTTTTTGCAGTGGAAAGGTAGAGGGGGAGGCCAACTTCAATTACCTCCAACAGGAAGTGGCTTTGAAGCGCCGATGAAAAAAAGATCGTGAAGGACGTGTTATGGAGCAAAGTGATGGCGGTAGTGGAGAAGGTGGAGGGAGGCGACAGGATGGTCACTTGAGCTCTAATGCCATGTCAAGAACAAGAACACAATGAATGTGTTTGATTGAATCAATGCATGAGAGCTAGGAAAGATTGTGGCCTAAGTAGCAAAACAGTAATGTAAAAGAGTTAGTGGGGTGAGGTGAGGTGCTGTGAAGGTGAGGTGGTGGGGAGATGAGGTTGTGGGAGAGTGAGCTGGTGGGAAGGTGAGGTGGTCAGAAGGTGAGTGTGGAGGTGATGTGGGGAGGTTAGGTAGTGGGAAGGTGTGGTGGATAGGTGAGGTGTTGGGAAGGTGAGGTGGGTAAGTGAGGTGGTGGAAAGGCGAGGTGGTGGGGAGGTGAGGTGATGGGAAAGTGAGGTTTTCCAGATTTGGAGGGTGAAATGGTGGTGTAGACTGCTTGGGAAGAGGGACAATGTGGGGCAGCCCCTGGATGGGATAATGCATGGATTAGGTTTGTGGGAAAATGGGCAAAGTATCCAAAGGAGGGGCTAATGGGCAGGGAAGCCCAATGAGGGGAGAATTGGTGATGTGGGTTGGGGAACAATGCTCATAGGGGGATTTGAAACTGCGATGTCAGGAACAAAAAACGTGAGAAGGAAAAGACTGAGATTTCACTGACCCACCCCTTAGAATCTCGGTGCTCACGTTGACACCCCTTGAAGCTGAGGAGGGTGAAGGCTGAGGAGAGGGAGGACACGGTGGTCTTCTTTGTGGAAGAAACCTTTGGTGAAGGTGTCCGCCAAGTTGGCTGCGGATGGCAAATGGCGGACGTCCAAGCGACCAGCCTATACTTGCTCATGGATGACTCCACTTCTTGTTAGGACAGACCACTACCAAATCAAATGCCATCTGAACAGTGATCTTGCCAAATTTTGTAGGCCCTCCTGTCTTGCTTACAAACCGTCGCCAGTGTCCACGCGTTGACACTGGCCTATCTGGCACGCCACCCCCACCGCCTCTTAGAGCGGGATGGGCGGGGTGACTGTCGAGCACGTAGGCCTGCTACCAGAGGGGCGTCCAGATATCCGAGTTTTGACCCAGCCACAGGTCACACACTTGTCATGGACGTGGTCATCGCCGACCCGCAGCGGCCGAGTCTGGGGAGGAGGTCGGCGGAGCGGCCGGGTGTGGCATTGGAGGATGCGGTGCGCACAAAGGAGAGGAAGTATGGACGATGGCGACGCGAGGTCACAGCTTGGAGCAGTAGCTACACCAGCCCCGCTTGCTGCTCCAGCTTTATCTGAACCCTTTGGTACTTCACCCTCTTCACAACCACAAGTCCTTGATCCTATCACCCTCTTCATTCATATGCCAGCACTGCTGTTGCCTCAAGATTTGCAGCATTTGTACATGCGTCACTTGCATCAGCTAACAAGACAGCAGGCCGAGCAATAGAGGCTTCTATTCCTTCTGCCATCTCTCTAGGTCTCCATGCAGCTGCAACCGTAAATGTTGATGCCTAGGTTTCCGCTTCAGCAAACTTTGTTGCTTCTTCAGAAGCCACAGTTTCCACTGCTTTTGCGTCTGCAGCCATTGCTATCACCACCTCTATCATAAGTGCATCCTCCTCTCCCAGAATTACTCAGCATGTTATTCATCTGGTGTTATCAAGAGCAGATACCTCTCCCTTGTATGCAGCAGCTACCACTTGAGCTCAGTGCCTGATCATCTCCTCAGCGTCTAGAGTCGTTGTCTAGCAAGCGTCAACTGCATCAGCCCTGCCACCACTTCTCTTGCAGCATAGCTAGGCTTGGTGAGCTGACTTGGACATTGCATGCATCCTATTTCCTTCTGGTTTTCTCTTTGTAGTGTGAAACACTTGAGACTTCTGCTGCACCTCTATCCATATTTCCCATTCCCATCGGGAAAAGGGAAACTCTGCCAAATTTTCTTGGCAGTTTGTACTATCTGTCATCATGCCTGTTCATGATGAACCATATGCCGCTCTTTAAGCCGATGAGCAATGTGCACATGATGAGCACAAAGGTGCACTTGTTGTATAGTGTCCTGTTGACGAGTGTCCATAGCATGAGCATAATGATCATTCTTCATTTGTTAAAATTTCTGACATGGTCATATCGCATCAAACCACTACTCTGGCAAGAACCCCTGCTACTATTAGTGTCACTATTGCTTTTGCCACTTGCTCCTCGTCCATTTTTCCGTCCACTGGCATGGCACCCTCATCCACCAAATCCATCGCCACTGCCCCGTCCACTGGAATGGCGGCAGCAAAAGCTCTTACATAATCACGATCCCATCAGCTTGAATATGCAACACCCCCTCCTCATATCACCGCCTCCCTCACTTTTGCATCCTCAGAAGTGTGCTTCAGATCTTGGATTCAAGGTGAAAGATTTTCGGGAGTATTTTCATGACAATATTCAACCCTTTGTTCCTCTCCCATCTGAGGCTGCTTGTGCCAACAGTGCCCTCATCACAAGCGGCCCTAGGTCTGGCAATCTCACTGATGAGATTGGGTCCTACAGTGCAGACCAAGTGCGTTGCACAGCTGCTAACCCTGTTGGCACCTATTCTATAATCCGGTACCGCAACACTGGCATTGGGCACGCTGCCCAGAGTGTCCTTACTGTACGGCTCAACTCGCTTAAGATGCATAATGATGAGACTTCTGATTCCTACTAGAAACGCTCCCTTGTCCTTCTGCATGATCTTAGTCCATCTTCCTTAGGACAACTCTCTGCTTTCCTCTCAATTGTCAACGACCTTATTCCTGACCTGTCTGCAATCTTTCATGAAATCATAGCCACTGAGCTCGGGTGCTTGGCCTTTGAGCCTGTCCCTGACCAATCACTGACTGGTGGAGCACTCTACAAAACATAAGGATTTACAGTGCAGCCATGGCCGCTATAACAACTGTTTTCCCTTCTCCTATTGCATCCTCCTCTTCTGTTGCGACCTCATCTTCCTTGTCCTGCTCATAACATTTATGATGAGTCATCCCTAAAAAATAAGTTGAAGTTTCTGTGTACATGACAAGTGTATAGGTAGAGGAAGGTGGTGAGAAGCTTCACCACTTTTTGGATGAAGCTCTTTGTGGCCCCAGTGAAAGTTATTAAATATGTCATGTGTGCTTAGTATTAGATGAAATTTCAAGGAACTTCCTTTCAACAACACAGAACTTGCAGGGAATTCTCCACGCACAATACTAGAAAACAAATAAAAACTATTGAATGTTTTGTTTAAATATAAAAATGGTCAGTTCTGTGTTTTGCTGATGAAACCTAAAGGAGTGTCAAAGAGTCCTAGTCAATACAGAAAGTTCAACATCCGCTCGTAGGTCTATCGAAACCAGCTTCATAAGTTCTTGATACTGTACAGCTGTAGATTTTGGATGTAAATTACAAGCATATAGGGGACTGTAACCCTACTTTTTTCCCTCACAGATAGAACCTGTTCTGCTCGCTGCTCGCTTCAATCGACGACCTCCGTTCACTGCGTAAACATTCCTAACTGGAGAGATTTACGGATCTCGCACATGGCTCTGACGAACCGCTTCAATCTGAAGGATTGCATGATTCTGAGCAACACAAATGTTCAGACCACGGCAATTCATTCGAAGGATACCTGCACATACCTCCTTTATTTTCAGCATATGCATGAGTTCACAAAACTCAAAAGAATGAGGTGAGGCAAATTGTGAGACATATTTTCAATACAATAGTCTCTCGAAGACGAATCAAGCATCCCTCAAGCCTGAACGTTTTTTTACGTTCACCAAAAGACACATTGAGGTACAAAACATATAGGAACTTTCTCTTCTCTTTCTTAATATGAACGGATGACTGTCTGGCCATTCCAGGCGGTGTTCACCAGTGAACACATATCTCGCAAATTGCATACTTCAAGATGTTCTTTCACCAATGCATTTGTCCAATAAATTTTCGGCAATTGGGCAGGAGGGGGAGAGGGGGGATTGGAGATGCGGTTGAGCACGTGCCAGCCCCCCGCCCCTAAACTCAGAAATGTATTGGGTGGATGCATCGGACAGTGTATGTGGTGGCCGATCGTGGAAGTTCACAAATGTATTGAACCGAGAGAAATGTCGACAAACCAAAACATTGTCCTGTACGTACCTTTGTGTACTAATTATTTGGTCCACCAGATACACGCCTCAATACATCGCCCATATACAATCGGAGCAGAAGGGGGGAGGAGGGGAGGTTGGTTGCATTTACCATGACTGCTTTGAACGGCTTTGTCCATCGATGAAGGCGCATCTATGCACGGAACCTCGTCGCCAATGCATTTCAGTTTGTTTACCGGTGTACATTTTTCTTGCAGCTCCCATACTTTTCGAGGTTCACAATCAAATACATTCGCCCAATGCACTTTGGATGTTCTTGGGGGGGGGGGGTTGCCGGAGATGAGGTCGTAGTGCCAACAACCGGAACATCCCCCCCCCCCCCCACCCCCAAGGTGAAAAGTGTCATGCTATTATGCCCAGGCTTGATGTCATAATAGCACAATGTAGCTGTCTACCCTAACACGTTTCTTCACTGAAGATTGAATGAAGAAACCCTTTGAATAACTAAAAAAACAATATGAACAAACTCTCAAGAGAATAACTTAAAAGATGTCATAATAGCATAACATAGTGGCATACTCAAGCAGAGTGCTCTCGTTTATCCATGTTTTCATCATGAGCAAGTTGTTGACAGTGAGATGAATGAGAGAATGCCAAAAGTCCATGATCACATGCCGACCTAGTGAAAAAAGCATCTCCAAAGGCGTTGACATGGCTGGAATAACAAACAGGTCTAGTGAAGCCAAGTAGAAGCTAGGAAAGGAATTCTTCTTCTTCCTGTAGTGAGCGAGGACATTGCAACGTGGCTACTTCACTTGCAGCTTTGCCCATTTGTCCACCTTTGCTTCAAGGGAAGATGGGGAGGGTTCTTCCACCAGTGGTACAGGAACTCTGGGACCAAAGAGGTCCATTGTCGGGTCAGCCAGCGCCGCCTCAATCAGTTCTGCATCCTCTGCCACCTCCTCTAGCTGCTGCTGCTGGCAAGGACGCAGGAGACGCTGATCTGCTGCTGCTGGTGCACTGGCTGCCGTGACACCAGCTGAAGATGTAGCTGGCACTGAACCTGTTATTGAACCCTGTGCAGAAGCTGGAGCTGCTGCAGTTGAGGAAGATGCTAAAGCTACTGCAGTTGAGGTTGAAGCTGATGCTTCTGCAGCTGAGGTTGCTGCTGCTGCTTCTGTGCTTGCCGCTGCCTCTGTAGCCCCCCATTTGGCCTCAGCTCTTGCACGAAAGGGCCGCAACAGCTCAATCACCTTCATCTGCGACTGTGGTGCACTGTCGATGCCCATGAGACGATGGGTCCTGTCGAAGTGGCACAGGCGGAACCTTGGGTCCGAAGTCGTTGCCAAGAGGTGCTTGTCCGTGAGCATCGCCGCATACTTCTCCAGCTTGGCATTCACTGCCTGGAGCCCAGGCTTGATGTCAGCCAACAGCTTCTTCTTGAGGTTCAGCTGATCCGCGGCTCCCCGCTTCTTTGCCTTCTTCTCACAGTCAATCGAGCGCACCTGCCACCCATGAATCTTCACACGCATGGATTAAAAAAAAGGAATGACGAGGAGGAGTGCTGGGTAATTGGAGCCACTGATGCCGTCCATGAATGACTTGAAAGGCTTCAGGATGAGGGTGAGGAGTGCAATCAAGGCCCACTCCTCATCAGTTGGGTTCAACAAAGCACCATCATAGCCGTAGCCAATGAGCCACGGCCTGAGCACCCCCCCTGAGATGAATCACACGGCTGCACATGTCGAGAGTCGAATTCCACCTCATCTCCGTGTCGAGGTGGAGCGACAAGTACTTCACACCCGCATCTCTGGCTGCACTGATGAGGTTCTGCTCCCTCGGAGTGCTGCGGGTAGCGAAGGCGGCAATGGCTCTCACCTTGCCCATGACATCACCGACGGCGGGGAGTGACAGAAGATTGTTGACTGCCAGGTTCATTATGTGGTCTAGACACCTGATGTGGCCGGCTTTCCCAAGGCCAGAGGAAGAGGGAATGATATGATGGTCAATGTGTGCGTCATTTGTGCTTTCATTGTTAACTGTGATGCAGAAAATGCAGCCCCACAAGCCCCAGCCCTCCACCGCGGTCATTGCAGGTCCCAGTGATGTCTTTGATGACATTGGCCATTGAAATGCAGACACGGCACGTCGCACTCCCGCTGATCCCATTGGCACACACACACTCATTTGCCACCGTAAAACCATCACGGGTCATGCCACTCAGAGTACACTTACTGTTTACTTCAACCAGGTGTGCATGCAAGCAGATGAGTCTGCTGATGTATACTGGGCCCGTAATCTTTGTCTTCTCTATGAACTTGACAAATCAATGCCCGGTCAGCTCTTCTGTTTGCCTTTCCTTTGTGATTGGTTGCATCCCTGATCTCTTTTGGCCTGTATCTTCATGTTCCTTGCACTGAACTTGAGCACCTTGCCATTGAGCCAGAGCCACCAAGCTCACAGATACTCTATGAGTTCACAGAGGCTCTATGAGTTCACAACGGCTCGTCTCACAAACTGGTGGAACAAGTTCCAAAACAAGCATCTCCATCGCACCATAGTGGCTGATGTGGCCACATCCTCTTCTTCTATCCACCTCCTCATCTTCTACCACCTCTGCTTCCTCCTCAGTCACAGCGCATCCCACACTCGGGTTGGGCCGTGGCAATGGAGGCCACAACCACAGCCGAGGTAGTGGTCGTGGTCAAGGCGGGAACAGTCAAGGAAGCACACACCCACAACCACCAGTCACCTGCCAAGATATGGGACTACTGGGCAGTCTGTGCCCAAGTGGACAGCCCCCCGTGATGATGTGCATCTCGCATCTGCAATGCGCGCTCATTGGGCTTGCACAGGTGTCACCTAATCTGCCACGTTAGCCGCCAACACCACCGTTTCTCTACCCTCTACCTCCACTAACTCAATTGCTGACCTCAGCCCCTCTACACCACCGCCTGGTCATGTACCAGGTGAGGGATGGATCCCACCTCCCATGGGACCTACCTACCACGGTCCACCTCTTCCCAGTACACTCCACTAGCCTGGTCTGAAGTTGGTGTCAGCTTCCCCGAGTCGCACTTCAGTGATCGTCTTCCTGACAGTCATCGCATCGAGGAGCGTGCCCTCAAGAAACGCCCCAGTAAACTGCTTTATCTTCATGATCAGGGAGGTGAGAGTGTGATGGGCATCTTTCGTACACTTGTCTCTAAGCCAGATGGAGCCCTTCAAGGCACGTCGTCGGGGGAGGGAAGGGGGG
>SZWC01001916.1:5353-15965 GCA_023375785.1 Penium margaritaceum
CCAGCAGCACTAGCAGCAGCTTGTAGACCCTCACTCCTTGCCGTGCTGCATCTCTAGTAGCATCTGACTCCGGAGCTGCCTCCACCAGACTATCTGATATCGTTTCTGTTCTGGAAGCTGCAGTGATGCTGTCTCCTCCTCGTTTTGCTACGATCACAGAAACTGAATGTGCTCCTACCAGTATTACCACTGGTAGGGCTATTGATGCTTTCACCATTGTTGAAATCGACCATGGGCCTGTTGCAGTCGCCGCAATCAACGTCACCACATAGGTTGCCACCGCAGTAGACATACTAGCAACAACACCAGCAGCAGTAGCAGCCACTGCCCTCTATGAAGCACGAAACTAGAGAGGGCAGTGAGTGCTCCACTCCTCTTCATAGAGGAGTGGAGCACTCCTCTATGAATCAGGCTTTCTCCATTGACTCCTCATTGACATCCACTCGACATGTCACTTCTGACTCACCTCCGAGGCCTCCATCGCAGACCTCAGCGTTCGTTGGTTTTACAAAACCCACTCTTGTTCCTCAATCTCCTCTTGTCGGCTCAAATCCATACACACACAGAGGGTGACTTCAATCTCTCCATCAACACTATGCTTTAAAGTAGTCCCAGCCCTCTCAGTACCACACTCTCCCTGGTGCATCATCCACCTCAACCGGATCTTCCACCACACCCATTGGTCTGGATGCGCTCGGGCTTGCCGTCAGCTTGGTACACCCTAAGTTTGTAGTGGACAATACACTCATGGCTCATGAGTTTCATTGTGTCCTTGAGACTTCTATCGTTGGCTATTTCTCAGCCTACTTCACGGCAAGTGGGTTGATCTCACTCCCCCTGGAGCCTACAACTGTCTGGCAGGCTTGTGAGGTGGCTGATACTGACCTCTAGGAGAAGGCAACGCAAGAGGAGCTTAGTACCCTCAAGGAACATGGGTTCTTCAAGCTTGTCCATCTCCCAGTACGCTGCAATGCTGTTTTAGCCTGTTAGGTTCTCCAGGGGAGGCTGAAACCTGAAGGCAAGGTCGACAGATACAAATCTAGGCTCACAGCGAAGGGATTATCCCAAGTTCTAGGCATTGAATTTGACAAGATCTTCGCTCCAGTCGGGCTGTACATCACCGCCTGCGCTCTCTGAAGTCTAGTCACCTAACATGATTGGGAACTGGAGCAAATGGTCGGCAATAACACATTCCTACATGGAAGATTAGATGAGGAGCTCTACACGGTGAAGCTGCCTCGCTTCACCAATGACACAAACAAGGTCCGGCGGCATAAGGCCTTGAATGAGCTCAAGAATTTGCCTCGAAACTAGAATATGGAGATCTTCTCTACTCTTGAGAGAGGTGGCTATCGCCATTATACCATTGATGGAGCACACTTCCTGAGTTAATCCTCAGAGCCCCTCATGGCCATCCTGGTCTACGTCGATGATCTTGACATTACTTCACCCAGCACTATGGCTATACTGTAAGTGAAGATTGTACTACATTCCACATATGAAATGGACCTTGGTTCAGCTCGAGCATTCCTTGGTATGGAACTTGAGCATGACCACCAGTGTCACACTTTGCACGTACACCAGGCCACCTACATCTGCAACATGGGGGATTACTTTGCCTCCTTGTTGACCAACACACCCACTGTATCCACACCAATGACGCCAGCAAGTCAGACCTATTGAAGTTGCCTGACACATCCCAGCTGGGGGAGCCTGTCAACGCCACCGACAACCTCAGTTTGATTGGATCTCTGATGTTTCTCGTTACCACCATTCGAGCCGATGTGGCCTTCTCGATTAACTTCCTGGCTCAGTTCTTCCAGCAGCCTCATCATAGAAATCTTGAGGCAGAGGTAAAGGTATCGTTTGCTATGTGCTATCCACCATGCATGCGGGGCTCTGCTACAAAGGACAACATTGACGGATTCACTGACAGTTTCTGGACTCAGGACATTGATGCATCTAGTTGCACTAGCTACATCTTTCTTGTTGGTGAGACTGCCATCGCTTGGAAGAGTGGAAAATAGGGATGTGTTACACGCAACTCCAGTGAGGCAGAGTATGTAACGTTTGGCATAGGTACATGTGAGGGTGTGTGGCTGTCCCGCCTGCCGCAACCGCTTTATGTGCCCATCCACTGTATCACACTGCACTATGCCAATAAAAGCACCAAGAAAATCGCTGAGCATGATGGCATACATCACTCTTGCACTAAGCACATCAACATTGAGCATCACCTTGTCTGCGAGCGCATTGCTGCTAGAGGATTTCAGGTTGTCTAGGTCGACACGCGAGTAGCGTGCATACGTTCTCAACAAGGCTCTTTGTAGTGGGATGTTCAAGGCAGCTGTGCATGCCGTTGGTCTGCTATGTACTCGTAATTGTCCGGGTCGATATATATGCTTTGTTTTGTTCGTTGTGTCAGTGAATTGGTTGTGAGTTGTTTTTCTCACAGGGTGCACACATGGTGGATCATGCATTGTTGGTGTCCCAACCAGGTGCAACATTGTCACAAGCAGTCCCATGTTTAGTTGTGCCTGAGAGGAGAATTGCTTGTTTAAACATGATGTGCTTAGCATTTGCTTAGCAAACATATGAGTATCGCACACAATGAGGAATGCATTCACATACGCTTGTGGTTGATGTGGCCATTTGTATCTTGATATGCATGCTTAGATAGGGTTATTGGTATTAAGCACCGGGTTGATGGTCCTGCTTGGCCACATGGTCGGATATGTTGAAGTGTGAGAAAACCACCTGCGGTACCCCGTGGATCAGCCCACTTCAACCCTATGGTGGCGGCCAGGCCCCACGTTGAGCGTGGATGGCCCGGTTGACCAGTTCTTAGCACCTCGCTCTCTCATGACTCCTCGTTGTTGTTGACTTCTGCTTTCTTCTCAAGGCTTTCTAACTTCTTGAGCTTGCCACATCCATGGCTCTAGTGTGCACCCCTTGCTTCAAGCATGCTAATAGGCTTAAGTCGCAAAGTTGTGACTACCTACACGCACCTGGTAGGGTCAATTTGCCCTAAAACCTGGCCCAAAACCACTGTTTTGGCCGTAAATCACTGTACTGACACCCGAATACAAAAGCTTGTGAGCCCATTGATGCAGAGCTTCAAGTTGGAAACAACCACTACACACGTGCATGGGTCTGGCAATGACCTGGAAATACATAATGCAAAAACGTACAAATCGGGCACAATGCCAGCCCACATAGAAAACCCTAGTGGTTGGAGAAGAACTGCAAAAAGTCCTAGCAAGCAACTAGGGCGCCGTGGCTGCTGTTTTGCAGCTGCCAGTGGGTGCATCACCACATGAAAACACTCTGTGGCCAGTTGGTTCCGCATCAAGGACCTGCATGGACATGGGCGAGTGTTCACATTAAGGTGTACAAAATAGACAACAATGGCTCACATCACAACACGAAAGCTGTGAGGTGAATAGAAACATATGAGGTACATAGAACGACATGAGGTACATAGAAAGCTATGAGGTGCATAGAAAGCTATGAGGTGCATAGAAAGCTATGAGGTGCATAGAAAGCTATGAGGTGCATAGAAAGCTACGAGGTACATAGAAAGGTATGAGGTACATAGAAAGCTATGAGGTGCATAGAAAGCTATGAGGTGCATAGAAAGCTATGAGGTGCATAGAAAGCTATGAGGTGCATAGAAAGCTACGAGGTACATAGAAAGGTATGAGGTACATAGAAAGATATGAGGTTCATGAAAAGCTATTGGGTGCATGGAAAGCTTTGAGGTGCATGGAAAGCTACAATGTGCATGAAAATCAGAAGATTCCTAGAAGCTTCCTAGCTCTACTGTCATTGACGTGGCAATGCAATTCAGTTAGTAGACAAGATAACATGTAAAGCAGGTGAGAGAACAAGAAGGGTTTGGTTAGTGTAGTCAGACAGAGTTTTATAAGATTCAATAGCTTAAATGTGCAGAGAGAAACAGCAACTAACAAGCTCACAGGATAAGTAACTGCCACGTTGCACGAAGAGTGATGCACGGGGGTAGGGTCAAGCTGCCCTAAAACCTGGCCCAAAACCATGATTTTGGTAGTAACTCACTGCACAGGCACCCGAATACAGAGTTTTCTGAACCTATGGATGCAAAGTCTCAAGCTGGACACAACTGCTGCACACATGCATGAATCCGGCAATGACTGCTGGGTACACAACGCATGAAGATGCAAGTTGAGCCCGAGGCCAGTTCACCAAGAAAACTCTTGTGGTTGGAGAAAAACCACAAAAGATCCCAGAAAGCATCTAGGACACCATGGGAGCTGTTTTGTAGTTACTGGTGGGTAGACCACCACATGGCAAAGATTTGCCGCCAGTTGGGTCCACATCGGGAACCTGCACAAGCATGGACATGTCCTATTGTTCACAGTAAGCTGTACAAAACAGACTTGGAAGGCTCACATCACAAAAAAACATCTATGAGATACAACAAAAGCTATGAAGTACATGGAAATACATGATGTGCATGGAAAGACATGCACCTCATGTTTGGGGAGGGCCTAAATGTGGAGGGCCTAGAGGCTATGTAATCTCTGATTTCTGAGCCTTTCGAAGTGGTCCAGGTTGCATGCAAAAACGTTTGGGAAATTCTTGTATAAACAGCTTGGTGGGAAGCTTGGTCCTGGTTGCACGTAAAGAAGATGCTAGGAAGCTTCCTAGCCTTGCTATTTCTGACGTGGTGAAATTCTCCAGTCAGCCAACACAGTTACATGCAAGGTAGGTGCAAGAAACAGGAAGGGTTGGGCGAGGGAGACGTGCAGGGTCTCATAATCCTCAATAGATTTAGCATGCAGAGAAAGAGGACATATGACAAGCACACAACATGAATACCTGTTGCGGTGCACAATAGGTGACACACACGACACTAATTAATTTGTCCTGAAACCTAGCCCAAACCCATTATTTCGGTCGTAAATCTGTACAGAGGCATTAAAATGCAAAACCCTATGAACCTACAGATGCAAAGTCTTGAGTGAGATGTAACAACTGTACACTTGCATGATCCCTCCACCGACCAGTGGATGTACGATGCAAAAAATGAAAATAAACCCTTGAATCCAGTTTGTGTAGACAATCCTAGGTAATGCAGATAGAGTATTGAAGGCCCCAAAAAGCATCTAGGAAGTTGTGGCAGCTGTCTAGCACTTTTTTTGGGTAGACCAACATCCCACGCTACTCTGGCACCATCTAGTTCTACATCAAGCATTTACATAAGCATGGAGATGACTAGAAGGTCATAACAAGCTACAATAACAGACAGCGATGGCTCACATCACACCACTCCCCCATGAATCAATGGTACGCATGTTCAAACTCATACAAATCTAATACAACTGCGCAACGTGATGCTCAACTATTGATACACATGCACACACACTCTCATCCACCCTCACACAAGGGACAAAGCTCAACAGAGTAAATGACCACCATGAACTTCCCACGCGCTGGTGCCTTGGTCAAGAAGTCAACCCGCTGCATGTCCCTGCTAACCCGAATGATGGAGATCTCCTGTCACTCCACCAAATCATGCACAAAGTGATGCTAAATGGAAATGTGATTCGTGCATGCATGAAACACACCAGATTTTGATACGATGGTAAGAGAACTCTGGTTGTCACAAATGAGAAAGATGCAAGGCATGGAGTGACGTACCTTACAAAAGAGGCATTGTAGCCACACTGCTTCAGCCATCCCAGCCCCTTATATGACATACTCAACCTGAGCTACGTGCAATGCAACCCTAATTTATAATCCTCCATGACACAACGGTACCACCCAACAGCAACACATAGCATATCCAACGGTACCCATAAGGACTCCAAGCACTTTCACTGTCTTTGTTGCCTTCAATCATCACCGTACACTAGCAAGAAACATAGACTATGAGATACAACATTGAAACCACATACCGCACCACTCACAGAGGTGCATGAAAGTCTCTTGTCCAAAGACACTAAAGGGCAATGTTGGGACATGTGGTTGTGGCTATTACATTAGAGAGCCAATGAAGGCGCAAGTACAAGGTCATGTCTACCGTCTCCCCCAACTGTGCTAGATCATTCACCTTCAGGATATCCTACGCGTCAGGTGTAATGGGGGTGGAGGTTGTGGCAATTGCATCAAGGAGGTGAGCCAATTTCTCCCCAACAACGTGGACATAACATACATGGTGAAGCAATAGTGTCTGTAGCTGACGATCACGCACGATCTCCATCCCGAGGAAGCTAGCTATAGGACTGAGGTCCATCATCCTACAGGAAGCCTAAAGGACTACCTTAGCCTCCACGGCATCCATTGAAGGAGACACAATCAAGAGGTCATCTACATCATCCAGGACGGTGGTGAACTGCTGAGTCATTAACTCAAGGAAGTGGGCCTGATTGGCATCACTCTCCATGTAGCTAACACGTGTCTGCTCAAAGGTGATCTCTTGGTTCCAACACCGGGGTGAATTCAAGCCATACAAGGCCTTATCAAAGTGCCATACCTTGTCATTGACCACAAGGCCAGGTGGCCAGACCATGTAGATCTCCTCCTCTAGATTGCCATGGAGGATTTTCTTGTTCAGATCCATTTGGTACAGCTCTGAATCGTGCTGAAAAATGACCCTACATTGGTTGTGAGCTAACTTCATTCTGCCAACGGGTACACAGATATGAGTGAAATCCATGCCCTCAACCTACTAAAAATCCTTGGTCATCAAGCAGACCTTGTAGCAATCTAGTGCACTGTCACGCTTCACCTTCTTGGAAAGTATCCAACTCGCTTGTATAACGTTTTGCCCAGGCAGGAGGTTGACAAGCTTGTAGACACCCTGATCATGGATTGCTCTTAGCTAATCCTAACAAGTAGCATGCCACAGCTCCATGTCCTGAGCCGAGAGCACCTCCTCCAACGTGCCTGGATCAGGTTTTGTCCAGGGAGACATCTGCGTGGCCGAGATGCACACCGTCAGACTCGTTCGGACCACGAAAAGATCAGCTGCGACATTGCAAGCGAGTGAGGAATGGTAGGACACCAAATTGTGGCAGACAAGGCATGGTGGGTCTGTGTAGCCTACTTGGATACTTCGGCCAAGCACATTTGTACTAAGCTCGCTGCTCTAAAAATTGCAAGTGGGGCATTTGGACGACAAGTCAGCCGCTTGCTCAGCCCAAAAGGCTAGTGGTTGAAGATGTCCACCGGACTTGCGCAAATAGCCCAAAGATGAGGTGCTCACCTTGGGCTGTAAAGCAGGCGGCTAGACCACAGCTATGGGGGCTACACACTCATAGGGAAGGGGAGAGGGTGTTGTTGCACCAAACACATTGACAAAGACTACTGTGCCCAAGGCAACGAGCTTGCACATAGGAGAAATAGGTACAGGCACAAGACCAGGTGTATCTGGGGGACTGCCACCGAAACATGATCAGTTGTGCCAAGGGGGACTCACACATGCATGGTATCAGTTGTGCCTGATGGAACTGATGCAAGGATGCGACCAGTTGTGCATAGGGGGATAGACACCGGCATGGGATCATGTGTACCAGTTGGGACCAACGAGGCCGTCGGATCCAAAGCCAAGACGGCCGCATCATCACGGGCTTGAAACAAGACCACAAATGAGGAGGCCCGGACAGACCCATCCGTAGGTCTAGAACCCCCATTCTAGTGGGAAGCCCCACATGTACGAACATGATTAGCGGTCAATGACACTATATTTGAGAGGTCGTGATAGGTGAGAGCCTCAAAGAAGAGGGTAGCTTAGGGCACGATATTGAGGTGGCAAGCAATGTCCCAAAAGTCCCAGGCCTTCAACTACGAGGAAATGCCAAGGAAGGCACAGACGCGACCCCGAGGTCAAACCTTGGACCCTTGCAAATCCTCAGTACACTAGACAAAGGCTAGGGACCCCCAAACAAGAGCGAGATGAAGGTTACCGCAATGGCCTAAGCACAACTCGTACGGCGTGACATGGTCAGGACAAGGACTATGTGACAAACGGTTCTAGACCCATGTCACGGATGAGCATTCTTCAAAAGGCAAAGGACTCACAAAGACTCCACTCAAATTGCATGGCAGGAGCCTGGCAGGCATTGGAGGTTTGGTACTAGCTATGATAGTAGGGTTAGACTTCATTCGCATTAGCAAACACCGAAAGCAAGACCTCCCAGCAGTCAAATTTTACATCATTCTCATAGCGGTGTGGAGATGTTCAAAAGTCCTTTGGTCATCACTTCGCGGGGAGGGTGACATTTGGCTGCGGCCAAGGTGGACATAGCATAGGAAGACTACCAAAGGTAGAACATGTTCACCTCTCTTTCTGGTCCTGATGGCGAGGTGGTACCATGGTGGCAGGCTTTGATCCCAGACGTAGCTCACGTATCCACTCATGAAGCACGCAAAACTCATCTTAAGGTAAGAGGTCCTCCATCTTCTACTCATACCAGGTGTCAACGTGTGAATGGGGGTACTTGGGCATGGGTGCTGAGTTGGAGGTAGACTACTCAATTGATGTTGTAGTTCCAACAGCTCCTCCTGATGTCTGCTGTGAGCCCCTTGAATGCCCCCACAATAAGCCCGTGATTTCCCACAACACTTTGGTCTGACACTGCTCCTAACATCGCATCTCATCCTGCATCCGGAAAGGTTCATCAATCACGAAAAAGGTCACCTTTGATGGTGGCTCATGATGCCTGAAAAGGAGGAAGACGAGGGGTTCACTGGCCCTTTCCCTCTATTACGGACCAGCACCATTAGTGTTGCTTAGTATGGTTCTAGATGCCAAAGTTTTCAGAATGAGATACCGTCAAATTTTCTCAAGGATTTAGAATTATGGGAAAACCTGATGTTTCAGTCCAAAATTGGATTAAGGAAAATGCTTACAACAGTAGCCTCTCTGTTGATGTCACCAAGGTATTGCTGACATCATCAGCTAACTTTCTTCTTTTCTCCCTCTTGCATGTTACGTGCAGTGTTTGGGGAGGGGTAACTTTCTCATCCACCTACGTGCGCATTCCGTGGCTGTTGCCCCCCCTGTCGCTGCTACTACTACTATTGCACAAAAACACAGATGCATAGCTGCACAGGTGTAATGTATAGTTGCAATGCAGAGCTGTAGCTGCACAGCTACTTCTGTAGCACTGCACAGCCACCTACCTGTGCATTCCGTGGCTGTGCACATGCTGCTCCTTCTACAATGCTACTGTCACTGCTATTGCTGATTTTCTACTACATCTAATGGTGCTACTACTTCTACTGGAAGGCTACTTTTACTCGTTGCTATAGCTGCACACTGGTACGATTAGCCGCTAGCGCTGGCTATCACTGCTGTGTGCTGCTGCTGCCACCTATTGCCACTGTCATTGCTCACTGTTGTAGTGACATGATACTGTCGCGGGCTACTGCTACCACCTGGTGTTAGAGCTCGGTGATGCTGCTGCTCATTGTTGCTTCTGACTGGTTACTACTGCTCAATTGCACCTACCGTTGTTGTTGTGCTAGTGCCGTGCCATGTGGGTACTGGTGTTGTTGTGGCTGTGGCAGTGACTTATGCTACTATTGCTGGCGCCGCTGTCAACGGAAGGTGATTTTCTGGTGATGCCGTTGCTGCTGATGTTATGGCGGCATCTCTGCTACCACTGTCTAAGATGGCGGGTCCCATGATCTTGGCTGGCGGATGGGAATCTCATTGTTGCTGCTCATGCTGCATCTATATAGTGCAGCACTACGAGAATATTATCACTGCTCTAATTCCAAGAGAAGATTCTAGAGATCTTACTAGCCTTGCTATTGGTAACTTCATGACACTGTCCAGTCAGTTGATGCACTAGCATGCAAAGAAAGTGCAAGGAACAACAAGGGTTGTGCTAAGGAGACACGTAGGGTCTCATAAGGTTCAATCAATTTGAGCATGCAGAGGAAGATGAGAAGTGACAAGCACTCAGCATAAAGACCTGTCGTGGCGCACGGCGGGTGACACATGCGACATTGGTCAGTTTGCCCTCAAACCCGGGCCAAAACCCCTCTATTGCACATAATTCTGTGCACATGTACCCAAATGCAGGGATACAGAGTCCAATGCAGGATCATATGAAACAACGGATTTGGAGTCTTGAGTCGGACACAAAAACTGTACACATGCATTGGTTTGACAACGACAGGTGGAAGGAGAATGCAAGACATGGAAATCGGGCTCAAAAGCTAGTCTACCGAGAAAACTCTGGAGACTGCATAAAAACTATAGAAGGCCCCAGCGAGCATCGGGGACGCCGTGGCAGCTCTCTGGCAGCTGCTAATAAGTGGGCTGCCACCCACAGGTGCTCCGACACTAGCTTGGTCCGTATCATGGATCTGCACAAGCATGGACATGGCCGAGCAGTCATAGTAAGCTACAAAGAAACATAGGGATGGCTCACATCACAACACTTTCCGTGTTTGAAAGCATCTGAGAAAACAGAACAAGGTTGACATCCATCCACCTATGTGACCTTGACATGGAGAATATTAAAATTTCCATTTCATGAGAGAGAGAAAGAGAGGGATATACATATACACATACATACATACATACACACACACACACACACACACACACACACAC